>JACEII010000043.1:1827082-1993619 GCA_014332785.1 Antheraea mylitta | reverse complement strand
TTAATGGTGATAAAACTGTTTCTTGCTAATATAACAAATAAATTAATATACAACATAACATTGTTATTCGTAGTACTCGCCCATTATAGTTTTTTTTTTTATTTGGGATTACGTAAAATACAGCATTTTAATGATCTTAGTATTTCGAATGTTTGGAAACGCTGGTCTGGAGGGCCACAATTTGAACTGATAGTTTGTTACAAAATTATTATAACTATCTGGTTTCATTCAAAATATTAAAATTCTGCGACTTTTTATAGATTACCTCAGTTTTTAAAAATGTATATGAACTATAAATTAATAACAAAAATCAGTAATAGTATTGTCCAAATTTATCTTTAACGGTAAAAAGATCAATAATTAATAGTACGTTCAAGGTAGTTGTACTGTTTTTATAGCTCGCCTCGAGGCACCAAAATTCTTTTCAAATCGATCGCTTGTTACAAGCGCAGAGTTTGTCATTCACTGATGTCGAACTCGCTCGGCGCGGCGGGCGAGCTGCCTGACGCATGCGCGTCTGGCTAACGTCTATCCCGTACGAGTAAAAATGAGTATTGGTTTGTACATATTTTCGTAGTTCGTCGAGGTCTTTTCATCTTGGCCGTATTACTTTATCGCCAAAATTTACGTTCGAACAGTTATCTCATATTTGTCGCATCGCGATATAGATAACGTTGACGTCGGTATAATATTTTGTCAATTAGGAGATAGACCGCTACTACTGTTATAATATAAATGAAAATTAAATTGCGACAGAATTGTGTCGTTGCGATTAGCTGAAAGTCGCGTAGTGCATGGTTCGCATGAATATCGTAGTATTGCGTGTGTTGCCAGTGCTGCCACCGTCACGTCACTTCAGTCAGTAAACCGGACTCAGTTCACGCGGTCGCGCAGTGCGTAGGTGCTTGTAGTTTTTAGTTTGTTTGACAGTTGGCGCGTTTTCGGTTATTTGTATAAATAATTATTATATTTTGTGGAAATCATAGATTTTTAAGTTAGTGTAATCTGTGTATTTTCTTTTAATCTCAAGTGTGCGATTAGTGGTTTTTGATTTTTTTTTCATAACTGCAGTGTGTTTTAGAGTGCTTGAACGCCTGTGTGCTAGCACCGTATAGTGCACATTCTTTTGTGATTTCCCCATCAGAATCTATTTCTATTCGTGTTGTGCGATACTAAACAACAGCTGAGGTACGTAGAGATATTTTTTTTTTGATAAATAATGTCTAATCGATCACAAAACCATACGTTTTTAGTACTGAAATTTGGGTCAGACAATTTCTCTATTCGACACGACGAACTGGTTCCAAATATAGTGGAGCCGGATTTAAAGTGTTCACAGTAAGTTTAATACTTATCAAGTTTTATTGTAGAGTTATTTAATGATTTTTCCTTGCTGGCCGGGCTGAGGTAGAACAGACAGCTGTGAATGCGTAATGTGTAAAAATAAATACTGTGGCATTATCGGTTCGTAGACACACCGGCTTTACTGAGGACAAATGTTATTATTAGTCTGTATTATACAATAAATACTTATGCAGCACTTTTGAGGTTATTACAGACATATATAAAAAAAAAAAATTTAAAATGGTTAGTTCGGAAGCCACCTGGTTTATAATAACACATATTTCGCCATATGGCTATTACTCATCCTTCACGCATGTTAGTTTATTAAGGCCTCATTTACATAAGTGATTCAGTAAAATAATTTTAGTGGTCTTAAATACCTTGTACCATTTTAATTTTTAAACTTGAAACATGTTTCTGTTAATTGTACTTTTTTTATAACAATTATGTATCTCTGATGTAGTAGATGTGTAGATATTTACTTAATTAAAAAGATTTTACAAAGATGCTATGGTATTTTCCATTATGTAGTTTAATCATCAGTTGCTTTACTGTTATTATTTTCAATAAAAGAAATTTAGGCACTATAGTATATATGTAATTGTATAAATAAATAGTTTCTTTTTTTAAACCTTGTAGTAGGTATTTTAATCCTTTTTTTATCCAGAATTGATATATGCTTACATCTTACAAAATACCTATTGCTAAATACTTTATAAGTCATCTCTACACAAAGTGTTTAGTAATGAAATTGTCTAGCAATTAAACGACTTGAAATAAATGTTAGAGTATTAAGAAGAAATCAATTTGCTAAATGAGTTATTTTGTAAGATGGACCTAATGTATTTATTTACTTACTGCATATAGTCATTGATTATTAAACATCAATTTATTAAAAACAAAAGAAGTATTTACTTATTAATACAATATGTTATATTTTCTTCCATTGGAAATAGTGAGAATTATGTTTTGCTAGGTTATCTGTATAAAGATTTGGCTTAGAGCAGGAATTGATTGAGCTACATCTATTTCGAAAATCCAAAATATTTTTTCTAATATGTTCATACCATCTTGTAGTACCAAATATATGTGTTATGTCACTGACAAATTTCCTGCTTAATGGGTCAGTATTTGCCTGAAAGTTTCATCAAATAAAGAATAAGTAATTAATTATCATAGAATAATTAATTGATATAGATTAAGTTTTTTTTAAGATTAAGGGTGTAAATGTTATATCGCATACTTGATTCTTAAGAATAAGTAAAGATTACAATTACATGTATATATAACCTCAGGGCCATCATCTGACATAATTTATCAGACCTTTATAAAACATTTAAATTGAAATAATTTATGGAGTAGGTAATGTAGAAAGTAACAAACAACATTATTGACAAATCATTTAAAAAATTATCCGATAGGAAATATATATAAGAGTTGTTGAGATATGTATGCTTAGTACATATATATGTTCCAACAACTCATATATGTATGAATAGTTAGCTTAGCTCAGATAGGTCGAAAATTGCACATATCAGGGAACAACCCAAGCCGAGGTGTGCCGTGCACCCTTGAACTAGTTATTAAATAAAATCGGCTGAGTGCCTTAAGCGCCTTAGTTGTCCGGTGAAGCTGTTAATATCTTAGTAGGTCAATAGCAGTAGTACGTTCGAGAAAAAAAAAACAAAATATGATCAATATTAGAAAATAAGCTCATATGTTTCAGTAAATAGGACAGATTTAATTGCAGCAATAAACTCTTCATGCATATCTTATCAACCTACTTATGATAAGGAAAGGTATGTTTAAAATTAAAAAGATAAAAATATAATGTTGATTTCATATTTCACTGTAGTATTCACACATGGTCCTTTGCTATATTTAATATCTTATATTGTAAATGTTTATTCAATTTTTGTTGTATTTTTAAAAAGTTTGCAACTTCTTATCTTTCCCCTACCATGAAGCTATGGAATTATCTCCCAGCTAATATGTTCCCTTCTTAGTATAACATGGGGTCCTTCAAGCGTATAGTGAAGAGACATTTATGCAGGCCGGCATGACAGCGGCGTCCGCCGAGGGATGGCGTGTCTCTCGGTGGTCCCCATTGTTTTTGGACTGTACTGTGCTCACCATGAGGCACAGTGCAGTCACTTTGCTGTGCTACAATAAAAAAAAAATTCAGCATATTAATAAAGTGTTCTTGTGAAACTAATAGCATGTAGTCCGTTGAAGCTGCTAAGACCTTGGTGTGTCAATATCGTAGTCAGATCGAAAAAAAAAAGTCAAATATTTCTTTTTGAATCTTTTACACCACACTATTTACTTGATATACGTTGATATACTGGGATTGGGCATTCATTTTTTTTTTTTGTTAGAAAGACTTTTATTATAGGGAAGGAAAAGCAAAATAAATGTTTTTGTTTATGTCAAAGGAGGCAAACGAAATGATGGGTCACCTGATGTTAAGTGATCACCACCGTCCATAGACACCAGCAACACCAGAGGATTCGTAAGTACGTTGCCAACCAGTGTTGGGGGGAAGGGGAAGAGAAGGTGGGAGGCGGGCCTCCGGTGCTCTCGCTGACCTATTGAAATGCAACAATGCAAGCATGTGGGTATTTCCGTGAGAGGGTTGTACTACCCTAGACAAGCCGAACCATTCATACTTAGACCAGTTACAGCATCAGTGTGGCTCTACCACCTATGTAAACTTTTGTGTTAAAATAACTAAATTGAACTAATTTTTACATTATAGATAGGTTTTCGTTATAATTAATGAAGGGCGTTATAAAGAATGTATATTACAATTATTTTATTTTTTCGATTGTTCCTTTTAAGTTTTTACCACTCTGAGTACCTCTTTATCTTGTAGCGTCAAGTATATAATAATAAAGATGTTTGTATCACATACTATATCTGTTGGTGAATAAACGGCTCAGTATGTGCCGTTTTAACGTCTGTAACATCTCCTTTGACGTTTATTACCATCATGAGATACTTATTCTAATTTTGTATGGTATGTGTAAAAAATAAACAGTGCAAAGTAATTTTTTTTTATCGAAGCACGACATAGTGACTGCACTATGCCTGATGTTAAGCATAGTACAATCCAAAAATCCATCGACAACCACCGAGAGACAGATTATCCATCGCCGGTCGCCGCTGTCATGCCGGTCATAATGACGAAAGTCACCCGGTACTGGATATGCACAGGCTGATCCCGAAACGCGACGCACAGAAGCGTGTCACTATGACGGGCTTTTTCGCCACATGCATGGTGGTTGCGACCCAGTCGGGCTGTAAAACCCTACCACCCCGCTTTCGCCATTGCCTCATTCGTTATTTAGCAGGGTGCACCACGTGCAGGTGAGGTTGGCTTGTGTGTCTCAAGTCTTAAGATGTTACTCGACACCCATTACAACCCAAATTATGTATGGGCTTCGTTTTTTGTTTCTATGCTGCTAAAGATAATGTTGCTCACCTCTATAGATTAATCAAGTAATTTCTAGTAACTAATTTTTACATATATTGTGGGAAATAGTCTAGTTACAATAATAATTGTGGATATTACTAGTTCTTTAATATATGTATGTAAAGGATGCTTATTTTTAATAATATGCTGGTGGACTGTTGACCTGTTATAAATTTCGATTAGTTGTGATCATAAAAAATAAATATATTAAAGGAGTTCGCTTGGAGGATTTAAAATAGAAATGTACATCTTTAACTACTACCGAGTTCAATGACAGCTAAGATCTATTCAAATGATCTCTTAAACAAAATATTAAGAATCAGTGAAACCATTTAGGAGGAGATAAAATAAAAATAGTCAGGAAAACTGTAATTTGTTATAACTATATTAATATTAAACTTTATTATATTAAACTATATAATTTTCAGAACTAGGTTATTTCCGTATAATCTGTCATATATATATCTATATTGCAAATTTACTTCCATTGAGGCTCACTCATTTTAAAACTATTAACTATGACCTGTTTATCGTATTTGCTTCTAGGATATCTATTTTTTTATTCCACTGTCCTTTTGCTTTTTTTTTAAATTAAACTAAAGTTTATTTATCAATTAATATTGGTATGCATAGATAGAAGAATATAAACGCTGCCAGTTTATAATATAAAAGGTTGTAAAATTATTTGCAATGATAGAATTAAGTCTACCACTTGCCTGTACAATAGTAAAGATGGGTTAAAATAAAAATCAGGAGTAGTCGGTGAAGCTGTTAAGACCTTGCTAAGTCAATAGCGTAGTCTGTTCGAGAAAAAAAAATCAGGAGAAAATGTTTTTAAAGCTCTTAAAGTGTCTTAATTAGGAGCGACGTATATTGCGAGAAGACGTGCGTTTCTAAACGTTAATTTTATATAAGTGTGCGATAGTCGGTGTACTCGATTGATAACGATGGACGTGGAATTGATTACGTTCAACATTAATTCTCATCTTTATCTATTATTATCGTCAATTAGTAGTTAATACAACGGCAACATACTAATTCTTCAGATATAATGAATATTAATATGGACTGTTTTTAATAACTTGGGCATTAGAGATATGTGTCTTACATTTCAAATTAAGTCAAATTCAATTTTAGCCATTTCTAATATTACGACATTCTTCAATAGCTTCAAATTCTGTACATGTCAAATATTAAGATCATATTAAAAAAAAAAAAAAAAACTGAAAACGTAATGAACGGTAAAATTTGAACTTCGGTCTCGGTGCATAAAAATTGGAGATATTAAAGAATTAAACATGTTATATGAACGATTTTGGATTTAGCTCATTTTAATTTCTTTTTTTTTTCGACCTGACCACGCTATTCACCTAGCAAGGTCTTATTAACAGCTTCACAGGACTATAAATTCATTTTAATTACTATATGTATTACACGTTAATAGTTCCTGTAGGTGTATTTTTAAGCGGGCATCCTAAATTATATTTTTCACATTTTTTTTGAAAATTTACTTATTTACTTTTCGGAAATCTATTACGTATTTGAGTGGAAGTTACTTTTCGAACGTGTGTTGTTAACGGAACAGTCAACATCGATCTGAACGTGTTCCGTGAAAGAGCCCAACACTTGTAATCGGTTGTAATCGTGCATGCTTCATCTTGGGATGACGTAACATCCACTCAAATGCCTAATATCTCGCAAGAGTAAAGCGATGACAAAAATGGCCATATATCGACTTCATGAACACAAGTTTGGACCATGTACTAATTGTAAGCGAGTTGAAATAGTGTAACAACAGTGCTGGATGTATATACGTAATGCCAAAATTTTTCTACAGGTTCATATATCTATACTAATATTATAAAGCTGAAGAGTTTGTTTCTTTGTGTGGTTGAACGCGCTAATCTCAAGAACTACTGGTCCGATTTGAAAGTTTCTTTTCGTGTCAGATTGTTCAGTTATCTAGGATGGCTATAGGCTACATATCATCACGTTAAAACCAATAGGAGCGGAGCACTAATGAAGAATGTCTCAAAATCGGGCTATTTTTAGAGCATCCGCTGCGTGTCAATCGCAGTATTATATGCGTTGCCATGGTAACATGATAACATTCTATAGGAAATATTAATAGGATTTTTGTGTTCCTGTTCAAAAGTTTATTCTACGTTATTTTTAATTATACGTAGAACGTTGCTATCGCAAACATTTTTAAAGTCTATTTTGTGCAGCTATTCTAAAAGGTTAGTAGTAAAAATACTCGTCCATCAATACAGGCAAAGGAATTAATCTATATTGCCAATTCTAAGTTGTCAATATAATAATAAGCGCAAAATCTTCTATATAATATTTCGTAAATTTTTATCTTCCTAATTTTAAAGACCCCAGAATACATGCTCTGTGGTATTATTTTTCATTCATTTCACGTATGCACAATAAACAAACCATATTACATAAAACGCCACGAATTTAACACAATATAGAGTCAAATAACACAAGATTATGAATAAAATATAAAATCCCCTACATGACAGGCTGAAATCCCGTCAAAAACTCCTCAAAAAGTTTATTCTACGTTAATATAATATTAAAATAAATACTTTTTGATGAATACATATATCTGCGGTGCTACAAATATCAACATTTTTTTTAATTCTGTCGATATGTCTGTTTGTTTATTTGTTCCGGGTAATCTCCGAAACGGCTGGACCTAATTGAACGGTTTTTTTTTCTTAGAAATGACTACGCTATTGACCTAGCAAGGTCTTGACAGCTTCAAAGGACTAAAAGTAATATTTGAACGGGAATTTTACGGACAAATAACTATGTTGTGATGAACTGTTATCCGTGCATTCGTATGTGTGAAATGGACCAAAAATATGTTGTTCACTGTAAACTTGTGCGTGTGACGTACATTGTACTGGACTCCAAGAATAAATATAATTGAAAGTCATATGTTTATATGTGATGTAAATTATACCAAGTATATTAATAACTTGATTATATCAACAATATGGACATATTATATCTATATAATAAAAGATTTAACACATATTGTTCGATAATGTATAGCTTAATATTTTCATTACTTTCTTATATAGTGTAAGTGAGCACTGAAGGTGATACATAGATAGTAGTTTAAAATTCCAGCTATGTGGTTTATGATAAATCTCATCCCATTCGATACACTGTTAGTATTCACATATATAATATACATGTTACCTGTTACTGTAGACAATGTGCGTGTCATACTTACAAGTATTTTTTAAAGAGTATTATTGTTATTTATACATCTAATAACAACTTTAAATTTATTTAATATATTCAAAAAATGCGTGCGAAGCCGCGGATAACAGCTAGTATAATAATAAGAGGGCGCATTTTAGTTCAATCAAAACGAATTTACCATTTTAAAGCCAGTAATTGACTTGATATTCTAAGAGTTATTATGTTATACATTTACCTGTGTCAAGCATTCTGGCAATAGTACTAAGAACCAGTACTTTTCTAAGCTCATAATGTATTATCGTTACGAGTCAATACCAGATGAGATTGTTAAAAAAAGGGTGTGAACTTATGTACACTCGTTAGAAGTTATACTTCTTTGACTTAAAAGACGACAATAATAGTTAAAAAAAAAGGTATTTTATACACTGAAAGTTTTAAAACAAAGAAATACAAAGAAACAAAATGTTGATTATAGCTAACTTCAGGTTGTCGGTTTTTCGTGACGATGTGCGCGTGAATCGTAAAAATTTACTCACATCATTTTTCCCTAACACACCAAAAGAAGTATATAACTTCAAAAATTTATACGAAAAATAATGTAGCTGGAAAGCTTTTAATTTAACAGAATATAATGAAATATAAGCTTTCTTTAAAAAAAAAATAACAAAGAATCAACACTACGTTGAAAGTGCTGACGTAAAAGTATAGTCATTTAGGATAAAGTTGTCGTATATTTTTTCTTTGTCATTTCTTACGCTTCTGTCACGTTCAATTTAAGGTTATGAGAGTTCGTGTACTGTGTTGACTAAGTCGTCTAACCTTTCAGTTTGATTAGCGAGTCGGATAAAAATGATTGGATGATAGAATCATATAAACCTGGGTTCTTTGAAGAGATATTTCAATTTCTATCCATATTGTGAGTAACTTGAAGTAAGCCTCCGGCTTTAAGCAGAACATGAATGTAATCGGGTCGAGGCATGACTCGCGTTTCGTCTATATGTTTTTTTATTCCCATATGTAACTGTATTGATATTATGTTTGGCCATCTGCCAACATGTAATATGGAATGTCGGAATTAAGTATTCATTCATTGCTATAAATCTCTTCTATCTTATTCATAAACGAGCCGGGTACCATTGCCTTCGGGTTTGTCCTCGTTTCACTTGGAACATAACATCGACCGGCTAGGGTCACCATGCGTTCCCATTTCGACGGACGTTGTTCTTTATTTACGACGCGCCATTATTGTAACTTGCGAGATTGCGGTCCTCGGTGAGAACAACACTACAATAACATTGTACCGTTTACATGTCATACCGTTCGTATTAAAATGTATATTCGTCTCCTTTTGTGCGATTTTAAAGAGAAATTACAATTTTTTTTTGGAATAAAATCGCTTGTTAATAAAGCAATTTATAGTGTAGAGACTTTTATGCAAATTTTATGAATACAACTTCTCGTTTTGTAGTGGGTGATGTTTAAAATTTCTCATAAATTATTTATGTACTGTCCAGACAACAAAACAAATTATGGCAACTCTAGCACAGGATTCAATACCCTTTCGTATAATACTATACTCTAAAGCAATTTGGCAATGCATCGTTGCATATATAGCCAGACAGGAAAATGGAGTAGGGGTGGTAGTGACGGGGTAAGGAGGGGGGCTTATGCGACTACTGTAGGGTTGGCAGTGAAGGGGGAAAAGACGGGAACGATGCGACTGTTATTTCGGTTGAAATGTGGCGACTATACGGCCGTTACCCCGCCGTGACTATACGTTCCAGATGCGTTTAATTACGCGACCGAATGCGGTTGGGGGGATGGCGCGGTGTATTTAAAGCGTACGCGGGGAACATTCGCCGCCGGCCGGCGTCATCGAGTCGTGCGTCACACGACAACGCGAATAGAAAACTGGTGACCCTCGGTACGTATGACGCCACCGCCGCTATGCGTGACGGACCGTCTCACGTTACCAAATTGTAGTCGTTCCTTGGGTTTTATCTTTGTCAAAATATTTTTCTTTTTACCGAAATTTCAAGAATAATTACTTTTTTTTCCCATGAAATTACAATATTTGTAAACTTTTTTTTTTGTACATATTTCTTTTTTAGTATAATATACGATTTTTTTTATTATATATACTAAATATACTTATAGTAATTTATCGTTAATGTGTTATGATATTACAAAACACTTAAACTTATACTTTACTATACCTATAAAAAAAGATCACATTAAAGATGTATGATGTAAGATGTATTAAAATTGAGTTTGAAATCTTAAAAGCAGATTCAGTAGTTATTTCCAAACCGTACCGACTTAGTTTCACGTTCAGCGAGACTTTCTACGTTCTTATGAAATCGGATAGAAACTTGGTTAAAGAGAAACCAGCTAACGTAGTCGAAGTATACAAACTTTCGTAGTTTTACATTTAAACTGTAACTGGAAGCAGAAGTCACCACCGGGGACAGATGCATTAACAATGCAAATAAATGGGACAACTGAGACTTTAGTTACCAGTGGCAGTCCGCTAACACAACACCAAGACTCATTGTCGTAGGTTTTTCTTTTTTTTTTAATGGTTTTTGTCCATTCGTATGCGACAGGAAACATTTTTTTTTTCTTTCTGTTCACTAGACTGTGCCAAAAGAATCGATCTGAAAGTCCTATATGACAATTACATTTTCCGTAACTCAAATAATACCAAATGAAATAGTATATCTTAGTTACAGCGTAAAGTCTATATAGCAACACTTAACGGATGGCGCATTTTATGGCGTTATTGAGAGTTCTCCTTAAACGGACAAAAGAAAAATCCATATTATTTAGGCTAAAGCAATCAAAGTAATTTTGACATTTGAGAAAGTTTGTCGTAAAATCGAGTGACTTTAAGTGACATATATTTCGTATACACTTACATATAAAATATGTGTTCAATTTGCTCTTGTATAAAATTATTCTTAGTATTAGTAACACTAAGCAAATAAATGAAATTAAAAAATAAGTATATGAAACTTCTACATTTGTAGAAAAAAAAGGCTATACGCTCTAGAGAATTTATTTCTTTACTAAACCGAGTAACATCTTAAGACTTTAGACACCCAAGCCAACCTCACCTGCACGTGGTGCACCCTGCTGAATAACGAACGAGGCAATGGCGATAGCGGGGTGGTAGGGTTTTACAGCCCGACTGGGTCGCAACCACCATGTAGATGGCGAAAAAGCCCGTCATAGTGACTCGCTTTTGCGCGTCGCGTTTCGGGATCAGCCTGTGCATATCCAGTACCGGGTGACTTTCGTCATTATGGCCGGCATGACAGCGGCGATCGACGATGGATGATCTGTCGCTCGTGGTCGCCACTGTTTTTGGATTGTATTATGCTTACCATCAGGCATAGTGCAGTCACTTTGTCGTGCTTCAATAAAAAAAAAACTCTGTTACGATAACCATATCTATTGAATTACAAAATAAAAAGGAAGGAAAAAATCTCTTTTTAAATTTACATAGAAACTCTTCTTACATCGAACGGTATAATTAGGTTAAAATAAGTCTCAATTTGGTGCCAAACTTTTTTGTTAGTGAACTGAATTTTCATATGGGACTGTCTGATAAAATATAGCCGACTTTTTGGCACCGTCTGCTATATACACTTGTATTTTAATAGATTTATGATTGATGAATTCGTTATTGTGTCGAAATTAATAATACACTCCTTTCTTTGGTATGTCTGTCTGAAATAGATACCTACATAATCTACGTTTTAATGTGTTTATATGCCTTTACTAACGGTTAACGTCTGCCAGGGTATCATTGAGATTAGAGGGATTATGTAGAGGAAAACGTGTCTAATCGATTATTATGGATGCGGGTTCAGCTGTGACTAGGACTTCTGTTCGAATAATATCCGAAAAAATGTCGAATATATGGAAGCCCTAATGGTGACACTTTTTACAGCTTTAGCATTATGCCATGTATATGTCTTTAGTGAACTGTAATTATTCGATTTCGTAGTTTTTTTTGTGTAATCATGATCCATATTCTAACTAGAATTTACTCCATGTAACATACATGTTATGAGAAAGCACTCGTTTAAGACAAAATCATTAACACGGCTTCTAGAATAATCTGTCTTTGAAGATTCGAATATATTTTGTAAATTGTATCAAAAATATTTTTTTATAATGTGGATTAAGTTTAAAAAAAATTTTTTTTCGAGCTGACTATAATATTGGCTTTGCAAGGCTTTTACAGCTTCACCGGACTACTATCGCGAGCGCTTAAGGCACTCAGCCGATTTTGTTAAGGTAACATGCTCAAGGGTGCTTAGCAAACCTCGGCTTGGGCTGATCGGAAAAAATATTACTTTCATATTGTATAGGTTATTTTATCTTATTCTTTTTCTTCTTCTAGCCTTACCTCATTATTATCTGGGGTCGCCTCATCTAATCTGTCATCTCGTAATTTGTAGCTATGTCCCTTCGACCTTTCGAGCTTGATGAAGAAGAAGTGTGCCAACAGATCATTTGATGATTTTGTAAAGCATGTAGTGACCTTTACACTCAATACATTTAACGGACTTTGAAATTATCCTGAATTTCTTGAACCTAAATCAACATCACCAACCTTTGTGACCTTAACATGCTCATATAACATCAAGGACAAGGGATCTCGTATATAATTGTGACTACCTCGCACACCCAATATATTGATAAGTTTTAATATATTTATGCGAATGAACCAAAATTGACAAAAGAAGAAAAAAATCTTCAAAGATATCTGTTCTGGCTCTTCATTGGATTTATATTATTGTTTGTTTTTTAGATTATATCTTTTTATAATTATAGGCATACATGTTAGTCAGGTTGTAGTCCGGTGAAGCTGTTAAAACCTTGAAAGGTCAATATCGTAGTCAGATCGAGAAAAAAATATAGTCAGGGTTACCCATGTTTTTGCGGTCCGTAGGTCCTTTCGATCCTTCGGTACGGCTTTATAATCTAGGATTTTTTTATTATGTTATTACCCGGCGTAACATGACAGTATCATTCAAGTTGTGTTCCTACTATCTTATCCTGTATATGTTTCACTATTAATGTGCCTCTGATATAAAATGGTTCGGTAGTTTGTCTAGTGAGTCTAATCTAAGCGTTCTCGTTTTGGTGACGTGGAGTTTGTACGACTCTTGTCATTTATTTTATTTAAATTTTGTATCTTCCTTATTCCATGTTAATTCCTATAGATACTCTTTAAATATTGAGTAAAATTGAAAAAAAAAATAACAAAGCTACGCTCATTCTGCTGTAGGTGGGGGAAACGGCTATCAATTCGTTTCAAGCGGAAGTTGCTTCGTATATAAAACGGCAGTTTGTTTTTATAATTAAGTAAATGGTTCTAAAAGTATCTATTTAATTTAATTTAGTTTCGTATTTATGTGATCCTACATATTTTCTCAAACGATCTCACCATATATTTAGAAATTCAGTCTTTAAATTTCAGAATGCGCTGAATCCAATTTAATCGTTTATATATCATGTTTGATTTTTTTGAGATTTCCAGCTTTGGTACACCGAAAAGTGAAATTAAAATTTTACCATTCATGAAGCACGTTTTTTTATAATCTTCATATTTTACATGTACAACATTGGTAAGATCTTAACAGATAACGTAAAATATTAGGTACGGATAAAATTGAATTTAGCTTATTTTAATAATAAATTCATTCTCTTGTTGAATTTTGTAGAAAAAAGATTCAAAAGAAGAGGTTTTATACAAAACTTAGGTTACACAGATTTCGCAAAAAGACCCACCCGTTTATCTGTGTTATTATTTCGCAAGTAAATGGCGAGATTCCACGGATGTCGTTATATTTTATAGCGAAAACTAGAACCGGAGATAAAAAAGGTGACGAAATCCGTTAAACGGACGGGTATATATGGCGGTTCGGTAGCACATCCGAGCGGGTTTCGACAAGCCTCTCCGCCTCCATCAGCACACCGCTATGACAGATGACGTCCTCCATCTCGGAACATATAAGACCTTGTTTCGGAAAATGGCCAGCAGCATTTTAGTGTTTTCGCGGCTTTAGTTTGCATTTAGTTTGGCCTCGTTGTAAAGAGTCTGTATATGATAAAGCGCACTTTCAGAAGTAGACTGGTTTTATAGATTAAATATTCGTGAAGGCTATTTATTCGTTTATCATCTTTCATCAATATGACAATACATTTGTAAATACAGTAATAGTAAAAAAATGTAATTAAAATTAAATGTAATTTATATTTATTAAGAACCACGGAATGTTCTAAATATAAGGTAAATTTCAATAAAACTAAATATTTAACGATTTCACAGATTTAAAAGATCAAATCTATACATATAATAAGAATGTAAATATAACATGTCTGTACTCTTTACATTTTTCTAAAAAAAAAAATAGTTGCAGGTGTCTTGACATAAATAAAAAAAAATACATTTAAATTATTTTTAGAAGTGTCTGTCTGTATCTTTGTATAAACAAGTATCACCGCTAAAGTGCTGCGTTCACGTTAAAACCTTAAGAAAATCATAAAGCATATCCTCGAGTAACATTTAATCTTGTTTTAATTAAAATCAGTTCACTCTATCAAAAGTTATTGTAATTTTAATGAGGACGCGACTTAAGTATAAGAAAAAGTTCAGATTTAAAATATTCAAATGATTTTATTAGTCACTGTTTTTATACATTAAGTTCCATGCGGCACGAGTCGCGGGCACAACTAGTTAATGATATGAAAACTAACAAGCTATACCAAAAATAGAAAGGGAATACTAAAACCAATTAAAACTCTATTTTGAGAATAAACTGAAGTCTTATGTTATTTTATGAATAGACCGCTATTTTTAATTTATTCCGTTTGAGAAAATGTCGCATATTTTACCATAATGTATTATGTGACCTAGTTATCCATGGTCCAGTGAAGCTGTTAAGACCTTCCTAGGTCAATAGCGTAGTCAGTTCGAGAAAACCTAGTTATTCTGTTGGCCGGAGAGTGAAAGCCTAAATTAATATAGGAATGTAAAATAGGACTTATATATTAGATCCAGGAAGCTATATAAAACAATAATTGTATCGACGGTGCATATGTTAAATAAACAACGTGTTATCGGCAGTATATGCACGTTAGTCAATTAGCTTTTCAACGGTCGATATTATTTGTGATAGAAATAAATGTGCGGGTAATTATGCAGTTGAACCTTGCACAGATTATCCCACCCATTATTATAAAACTAGTTGTAAGCCTCGGCTTCGCACAGGTGTATTAACGAACAAGATAGAATTATATAATATGAAATTTATAACGTTTGATACGGTCTCAACAATTTAGATTCCGCGATAATTTATCTCTAGATCAAACCCGTTTAGCAAAATTTTGCGTTGATTCCTATCAATAATGAGTTTTATGAGTGAACAATGTTCGTCCTTCGTTCATCCGTCCACAGTTTATTCTGAATTTAAACGGACTTGGAAAATGCCTGGTTTTTTTTCGCTTGTGTGTTTGGTTCGAGAATTATCGATTTGAATATGTTTCAATTTTGTTTTTAACCGCTTTATAATGAAAAGGCTGTGGTAAAACGAATAGTTAATTAACAATGTTCCTAGTACGTTTTGCGGGTAGGCAAGTATTATATCTATACTAATATATAAAGCTGAAGAGTTTGTTTGTTTGTTTGTTTGTTTGTTTGTTTGTTTGTTTGGTTGAACGCTATGATCTCAAGAACTACAGATCCGATTTAAAAGTTTCTTTTAGTGTTAGATAGCTCATTTATCGAGGATGGCTATAGGCTACATATCATCACGTTAAAACCAAAAGGAGCTGAGCACTAATGAAGAATGTCTCAAAATCGGGCTACTTTGGAAGCTTCCGCTGCGTGTTAATGTCAGTATTATATGCGTTGCCATGGTAACGCGATAACATTCTATCGAAAATATTTTCATGGTTTATTTTGTGTTCCTATTCAAAAGGTTTATTCTACGTTACTTTTGTTTCCAATTTTTAATTATACGTGGTACGTTTATATCGGAAACATTTCTAAAGTTTATTTTGTGTTGCTATTCAAAATGTTTAGTAGTAATAATATTCGTCCAATAAGATAGTCGAAGGAATTAATCCATACTGCCAATTCTGAAGTTGTCAATATACGTATTTTTCTTCTATGTCCAAGATAATGTTAAGGTATAAGAGCCAAATACTCTATATAATATTTCGTAAATTTTTATATTCTTAATTTTCAAGACCACAGAGTTCACGCTTCGTGGTATTATTTTTCTTTCATTTCACTTATGCAAAATAAACGAACCATATCACATAAAACGTCACAAAGTTAACACAATATAGAGACAAATAACACAAGATTATTAATAAAATATAAATCCACTAGATGACAGACTAAAATTCCGCCAAAAACTCCTCAAAAAATTTATTTCTACTTTAGTTTTGTTCCCAATTCTTGATTTGTGATATACTACGTGTAATAAAAGTAAAGTGAGTGTATTTTATATTAGGAATATATGAGATGCTACAAATATCAACATTTTTTTTTAATTCTATCGATATGTCTGTTGTGTTTTTTTATTTGTTCCGGGTAATCTCCGAAACGGCTAGACCTATTTGAACGGGAATTTTACGGGCAAATAAGTAACTAATTGGCTGTTTTATTTTAAACTAGCGGGTTCAGCAGACGTTGCCCGCCCTGATAATAAGACAAACTATACCTATACCTTGCCCAAGAATCATTTTATATATTGTTAAAAACGACATGAAGATGCGTTCTGTAGTTTTTGATCTTATCGCGAACATACATATATACAGACGTGGAATACGACTTTGTTTTACACTATGTAGTGATAAACTGTTATCCGTGCATTCGTCGTTTGTGTGACGTGCGCTGTACTGGACTCCAAGAATAAATATATACATATGTATATGTATTTATGCCAAAAGGCAGCAAACAGGCTGACGGCCCACCTGATGGTAAGTGGTTACCATCGCCTATGAACAACTGCAACACTAAGGGCATCGCTGTTGTAATTGAAAGTCATATCTTTATATTTGATTTAAATTATAGCAAGGTATGATAATAACTTAATTATATCGACACTATGGACATATTATATTTATATAATAAAAAGTTTAACACATATTGTTCGATAATGTTTAGCTTAATATTTTCATTACTTTCTTATATAGTGTAAGTGAGCACTGAGGGTGATATATAACAGTTTAAAGTTCCAGTTATGTGGTTGATGATAAATCCTATTCCATCGATTCACTATTAGTATTCACATATATAATGTACACGTTACCTGTTACAGTAGATGATGTGCGTGTGATACTTACAGTTATTTTTGAAAGAGTATTATTGTAATTTACAATAGATGTGTGATCACAATTTTAAACATCTAATATATTTAAAAAATGCGTGCGAAGCCGCGGGTAACAGCTAGTGTCGTTATAAAAATAATCTGTTTAGTACTCAGATAAACTTCATTCATTTTTCGTATTATTACAGTTCACGTGTAATGGACCGACGTTGACATATGACAGGGTTTCAATCTCTCCTATATCTATACTAAAATTAACGACCCGAGCGTACGTTGTCTTGCAAACAATCTAAAATTCAACCGCAGCGCGAGTAATCCGGTGAAGCTGTTAAGACCTTGCTGGGTCAATAGCGTAGTCAGTTCGAGAAAAAAAATCAACCGCAACGCCACATATCGGCTCCAATTCTAAGAATCTAAACCATTCTCGGATCCACTGAAACACCCACAAAAAAATTCATCAAAATCGGTCCAACCGTTTCGGAGGAGTTCAGTAACAAACACACGTACAGAAGAAATTCATATAAAATATAGAATATAGAGTTTGCTTAAACGCAGTATCCTCACGAACTACTAGTTCGATTTGAAAAATTCTGTCAGTGTTAGATAGCTCACTTATCGAAGAAAGGCTAATATATCATCACGCTAAGATTAAAAGGAGCGGAGCACCAATGAAGAATGTTTCAAAATCGTGTTTTTTTTTCCTTTTGAGAGCTTCCGCTGTGTGTTAGCGTTAACGTAATGTAACTATGCCGCGCGGACGAAGTCGCAAGCAGAAGCTGCTAATAGAAATATATAAGCAAAGCTTGATTTAAATACTTCAAATAAATTCTAGTCTTGTAGGTGGTAGAGCCACGCTGAAGCTATTACTGGTTTAAGCATGAATGGGTCGCCTCGTTCGGCGTAGTACCACCCGACCAGAAAAATCGACGTGAAGTAACAGTGCTTGCATTGTTGCGTTTCGTTCGGTCAGTGAGTACGCCGGATCCTCCCCCCCCCCCCCCCCCACCCCCCCCCCAACACAGGCTGGCAACGCATTTGCGACTGCTCTTGTGTTCCTAGTGTGTATGGACGGTGGCGATCACTTAACATCAGGTGACCCACCTGTTCCTTTGCCTCCTATGATATGAAAATAGAAAGAGTTTTGTATTTTTTATATTTGTTTCTTTTGGATGACCATTGACGTAGGTTAATGGTATTTTTTGTATTCTGATCAGCGCTATCAAAATATCTGAGTCAGTTGAGGTTAGGGGTGACCGATGACATCATCGCAGCATGATATCATTATGAAGTTAGGTATCGTTTCGACCTCAACAATTAAAATGTCGACGAACCCCGAGAAAGGTGGCAGTGTGTTGTAACTCTCTTGACCTTCATAGAAAACGGTCACGAATACTAAAGGTGTGCCTTTGATGTAATTCAGAATATTGTAAGATTCATAATTCACCTTGACGCTTTTATGTAAATGAGGCTTGATTTTAATCAGTACGATTGATCGTTCATGAAAAGTCTTATTTAATAATGTAAAAAGTCACGTGTTTGTCCTATTTTTTATGGTTTTGCAGTTATATTTTTGGAAGTGTAATCATTACAGTGAAGATATCGCACTTTTTCTTTATGCCAAGTGACTGCTTAGACAGTAGCAATATTTCTGGAGGACACTTTGCACTCGATTCTCGTCCGAAATCAATTTAAAAAATGGTGCTTATTATTTGACCTAATTATCTAGAAAAATCCAAAAATTGTACACAATCTTCTACGCGTCTGTTCTCGATAAACTCAAAATCTACTGAACGAATTTTCATGCGGTTTTCAGCTATAGATAAAGTGATTTATGAGGAAGGTTTGGGTGTATAATTTGTCAAGGTTTTTTTTATTACCAGTGCAGTGACAGCACTTAATCTGATAGTTGTTAACACAGTATAAGCTAAAAATAACCGTGACCACCAAACAACGACACTCCAGTGTTAGTAGTTACTGTCTTAAGCGCTTTTAATTCCTAAACCATACCAACAGACATGACTTGTTTATGATTTAAACATCTTTTACAAAATAATTGAACAAGTTTATGATTTTGGTCAAGGTTTAACTTAACAAGGTCATTTGAAAGTCGTTTATATCACATTAAACTAATATATCTCAACCAATTAGTTAAAAAGAAAATATAAAAGAAACACTATTCAAATGATTTTATGCGGCTAACCGACCGTTATCTTAGTTGTGTCTGTATTTAAAATAGGTTGACGATTTCTAAAATTATTCCATTAATGTATTTAACATTATCATCAACGAAAAGGAGAACAATAACACGGTTTTGTTCGAGTGCGAAAGAGACGGACGAATGACTGACATGTTTGTTAACGTGTTAACCCTGTCGAATTGCAGAGACGGCTCGTGTGGATGTTTGTGTGTGGGAAATTTGATGTACTGTTTAAATTGGCCGTTGTCTGGCAACTTCGCCGTGCGTAGGAGTCGATTGCGCGGTGAGTCATAAACAAAGATGGCGGCCTAACAATAAGTAATTATCGAGAGTATACAGACAGCGTTTTATGTTGCACAGCCATGCTTTATCTGCTCTGTAACAAAAACAATTGATATACGTGCTGCTTTATTTGTAACTCTAAATACGTTTTGTTTTTTTTTTTGTTTTTGTAATACATAGGCATATTAATTGATTGAAGTTTTGATTTTGTTTTTCAGAGGTTACTGATAAGTAATACTATCATTATGCGTGTACTTACATTAATTAGGTCATAAAAGTGAAAACAATCTTTAGCAGAATAGGTATAGTATTGTTTGCTTTGTTAGATGTTTATGTAAAAGATATTCAATAAATAAGTTATTTTGGTACTATCGGAATAAATTTTGCAAAGAATTAAGACTCGAGTTTAGATATGTTTGTGTAAAAACTTATGGTGCCGTAACTTAGTAGACGATAAACAAGTCGTATATGTTTTGTCTCTCTCTCTCTCTCCTTTCGTCACTTGTGTATCTAATTGTTTATAAAAATATAAGAACACGTGCTATTATCTCGATGTATAATGGCACATACTTCTGTTAGTGAATATACAAATAATAACTTGTGTATGTATATTTTTTTTATCTTTATGATAGATGCATATTATAAAGAGGACGTCGATCCCAATATGACATTAAAACTTGTTGAAGTAAAACTTCTAATGCGCCTTCCAACAAGGTTGCGTTAAACGTTCAACGCTCCTGGGGAGGGGGAATAGAAATAGACAGAGCGAGAGTGAATGCGTGGCACTCGATTGCGTGTGCGTAGTATACCTGTTTATAATATATATTTATTTATATCAGTTTCTACCCCTTCCTATTTTCTTTCCCACATTACGAAGTTTCACTTCTTCCGCGCGGAGTGACTCCATGCACTATTTTTTATTTTACATCTCGCTTTCATTTAAAAGCGACTAGACTAATTTTTATGTGTGTGGAAATGCTATTGCTTCATTAAAATTATCAGTAATACTTTTAGGAATTAATAAAAAAATAATAGCATAAGTCAATTTCTATTAATTCTCAACTAATTTTAATGTACTTTTGAATACAGGGATATGTTAACTAATGTTATAAATGCGATAGGAAGTTTGTTCGTTACATTTTGACGTTTTAACTACTCAACCTATTCTCATAAAAAATATACGTATACGTATACGCATACGTTCAGTAGTATAGAAAGGTCATAGGTCTTAGAGTGATTTTCTTAAAAAAAAATGTACTGTTCCTAAGGTTAAAGCAGAATATAGATCAATGCAAGCGAAGCCGCGGATAACTAGTTAAGTATATTTTGAAATTACTAAAATGATCAATAACACTTTTACACATCTTAGTAAGTGTATATGTGAACATAAAATTATGAGACGAACATAAATATACTACGTAAAAGTTGCCTGCAGATTTTTTCTCACTGTCACTCTCAGGCCTTTTTAGTTTTACCATTTTTTTTTGTAATCCTGTAGTCCGGTGAAGCTGTTAAAACCTTGCTACGCCAATAGCGTAGTCTGTACGAGAGAAAAAGAAGGGTTTTTTTTTTTGTGGGAGAGTTTAAGGCACTCGGCTTTATGGCAACTAGCTCAACAACGCCAAATCGGGCGAACCTTGGCGTAGTCCGGTGAATCTGTTAAGACCTTGCAGGGTAAATAGCGTAGTCAGTTCAAAAAAAAAAGCGAACCTCTTCTTTGGCTGTTAACTTGATTGCAAAATCGCGAATCTGTCGAAGCTATAAGCTACCTAAAATAGTCATACATATAACGAGTTAGTGAACAGACATGTGTACCATAGCATATGCATACGAACACAATTACAACATATGAACACGTATTTAAACACGTATTTCGAATCAGGCGTAGAGCTCCGAGCACTGTTCTATTTGAATAATTTTAAAATATTATTTTACAATTTACATTTCAAATTTAATTTATTTAGCATCCAGTATGTCAAGGATTTTAATCTTTTAACAGCCTCAGAGAATTCTTAAGAAATGATGTCACACAGTGGAGAGAGGTGAAAAATAAACGCGACGTTGCTAATTTTTTTAACCCGTCATCACTATAAAAGTCGTCTGACCTTGATTCTTTTATGGAAGTCACTAACAGTTCGTAAACACCTCGACAAGATTAGCACTTGTTACGATAAAATCTTGACTAGGTTTCGCTCGGGGAATCTCGTCTAAATTTTGATTTTTACTTCGGAAACGGGATATTTCTTCTGAATAAAAGTTACTTCGGACAACGTGTATTCAGAATTTCGTTGAAAATCGGTTCAGTAGTTAAGACGCGAAAGCCTAACAAACAAACGCATATTCACATTTGTAATATTAATCTATAGGTACTATCTATACTAATATTATAAAGAGGTTAAGTTCGTGAGTTTGTGACGTTGTAGGGTGTAATCTCAGGAACTACAGGTCCGATTTGAATAATTCTTTCAGTGTTATATAGCTTATTCATCGAGAATGGTTATAGGTTATATATATATAGTCATCACGCTAAGACTAATAGCACCGGAGCACATATGAAAAATGTTTCAAAATCGGGATGTTTTTTCTTTTTGAGAACGCGAACGAAGTCGCGGGCAGAGGCTAGTAAAGTATATAAATATTTGAATTTTAGAACATATAACGGTCGTGAAATATAATAAATAGAGGCTTGATTTAACAAGGATTCGGCGCGTCAATGAGAAGAAGAAAGAACGAACTGGTTTTTTTTTTCTCGAACTGACTACTCTATTGACCTAGCAAGATCCTAGTAAGGCGAGTGCTTAAGGCACTCAACCGATTTTAATTGACAACTAACTCAAGGGTGCACGGCTCACCTCGGCTTGGGCTGTTGCCTGATACATGCAATTAACGACCTATCTGAGCTAAACTAAGCTAACTATTCATACGTATATGAGTTATTGAGACATATATGTGTAGCAACTCTTATATATATTTCGTATCGGATAATTAAGAATGAACTGTACTTAATTTAGTTTACTGATAACACTATTGGTCTGGAGTAGGTACAAAACAAAAAGAAAGATAAGAGATACGCTTGGCAGACGTGAAACGTCGAATTTGTTTGAATCGAACGAATTTCAAATTCTCTCAAATATAGGCATGCGAGCTCAGTGCAAGAGAGATTGCGCACAGTTGCTTGGGCATGGCATCGCGTCGCCACGTTTCACATACTCGCCACACCAACTAATTAGGTTTACCCGCGCCTTTAGATGTTTCACATCTTTAGATGTTTTTAGAACAAATTGTTAAAATGTAGTCAGGAGTTGAAGAATTTGACGATGTTAGATAATAAGATACGGTTGGTGGGTAAAGTTGTGAATCACCAGACCGCATAAGCTGTTAAAATGTTAATACACTATTTTATCTTAATATTAACTTCCCACGTGATAATAAGAGGCCCGATGGACTCGAGGTCAACAACCAGCATTATCACATCATCGCGATTTTATATTTGTCATGCTATAGGTATTTTCTATGGAGCCAGCGCTGATTGTTGTCAATTAATATGGATATACATACTAACTGACCCGAGCCCACTTCGTTGGGTTGACAATTTTTTTTGATAAACTTGATAGAATCATACTTTAATTTTAATCATATCTAAGAGTGGTAGAGCCACGCTGAAGCTACAACTGTGTTCAGCATGAATGGTTCAACTAGCCCTACCACCCTCTCACAGAAAACCGACGTAAAGTATCAGTGCTTGCATTGTTACGTTTCGTTCGGTCAGTAATAGTGCCGGGGGACCACCTTATCCCTCACCCTTCCCTACCAACACAGGCTGGCACACACTTGCGACTCCTCTGGTGTTGCTGGTGTCTATGGGTGGTGGTGATCACTTAACATCAGGTGAGCCACTTGTTCGTTTGCCTCCATTGATATAAAAAAAGATGAATAACTTCGAAACGAGTCATCAATTCAATCAAAAAATTATAAAATAGCTTTTTAGTAGAGTGTTCAATCTAATGCAATAAAATGATTTGGTGTAGTCCCTCTGATGAATAATTAAAGAGTTATAAGATTTTAAACTCAAAAAACAAGCTATCCAATATTGATCATACGGGAAATTGAAATTTACCATGCGGGATATTGTAACATAATATTAAAGGCTGTGGTTTTAGCTGGATTTTTTAACATAGCGGAAATTTTCTCAAGTAAAAAAAAACGATTTTGAAACATTCTTCGTTGGTACTTTGTTCCTATTAGTTTTAGCATGATTATATATAACTTTACTCGATAAAAGAGCTATATAACACTGAAATAATTATTCAAATCGGACCAACCCTACAACGTCACAACGTCACAAACTTTACCTCTTTATAATATTAGTATAGATGTAATAAAGATTATTAAAAAAAATTTAAAACCTTATTTATAGGCGGCAAAATTTGAACTACGTTCTCGGTGTATAAAAATTGAAAATAAAAAAAATGAAACTTATTTTATGAATGATTAAAATTCGATTTAGCTCGTTTTGAAATGTAACGAGTCATTTGTTGTTAATGTTGTATATAACATAAGTAGTCGACGGACATTCAGTTCCTTTTGATATAGAATTGTCAATGAAATATATATATCTTCTCCAACAAATCTGTGGGTGTTCCAACAAATCCGAGGTCACTGACCGGTAGGATACTGATTTTAAATCCTAACTGGTAATGACGCTTGTTTTTTTTTATATCAAAGGAGGTAAACGCACTGGTGGGTCACGTGATGTTAAGTATTCACCACCGTCCATAGACACTAGCGACATCAGGGACGTCGCAAGTGCGTTGCCAGCCTGTATATGGGAGAAGGGGGAGAGGAAGGGACGTGGGTCTCCGGCTCTCTCATTGACCGAACGAAACACAACAATGCAAGCACTGTTATTTCACGTCGGTTATCTGTGAGAGGGGTGGTACTACTCTGGAGGAGCCGACCCATTCATGCTGAAACCAAAAATAGCTTCAGCGAGGCTCTACCACCTACAACTGTTAAAAAAATATTTATTCTATAAAAAGAATACTATGACAATTAAGAATAACCAACTAGATCGTCAACTAAATAACAAGAATTTTATTATTTTCAGGTAATAGTAGTTCGGAACGGAGTGATTGTATGGATTCATTTGAATTCCGTTTCGCAGTTTATAATCGAGTAGTATTTCCAGCACGTAAGTAGAGTGAATCTGTGTCATTGTACCGTCGTTCAATATATACAACGTGTTTCAATATTATTCTCTCTCTCTCTCTGAACAAATAAACGAGCTACGCCAGTTCGATTGTTCCCGAGTGTTACTATCGTTTTGTGTTAAAGTCCACCCGTTGGACCGGTTTTACGTGATATTTTGAATATTGAAAATTTTCTTTGAACTCGCCTCCCGTTGGATCTGATTGTGACGGCGCGCCGTTCGAACACGTTTTCCGTGTCAAAGGAAATGTTTATACATAAATTGTGTTTCGTGGTTTTTTTTACAAGGCGTTAGGGCTCTTTGAGGTTACGTTGCAAAGGTTGCGAGATGTGTAAACCGGCGTGTTTCGGCTCTTCTTTAATAGTACAGTCGGTTTTAATGTCGAAATCAAACTGCAAATACTACTTAATCACTATTGAACCATTAACTTCTGGCAAACGGTTACAACATGTACGTAATGTAGACATAAAATATTATAAAGCACGGGAAATTGTTCAAACGAGCTAATCACTGAAACTACCATTCAGACTTGGAGAATTCTTTTCGTATTTTATAGCCCGTTGATTGAGGGAGGTTATAAGCTATGTACAGTCATTACGCGACTATTAAAAGCTGAGTAATTACCATAGAAGTGGGACGTCGGGAAGTATCGGGCGCGGGTATGTATGTATATTCCAGGCCGTTTTCGGCCACAGCGACTGCTTCAACTTCGACGCTCGTGTGCTTTCATGTGGCTATATAGCCGATTTTCTTATGAAAGGTGCGTGCACATTGTACACAAGTGAGAACACCATTCTCGTAGGTATAATTGATTGCCGCTAATGGTCGGGCTTTCAATTCATCTCGTCTAATATCAAGTGCAGCACGTCGATGTTCTTCATAAGTCTGAATTTTAGTTGCCACATGAGTTCTCCATTCTTGACGTTCATCTGACGCAGGTAGTTCATCTGCCCGATGAGAGTCGAAGATTATCAAAAAGGCCCGAAGTGTGAAACCTTATGGTATTAAGGTACCATTCACGCGGCTCGCGTAATCTGCTCCTTACGAAAATGTCGCACTCTATAACAAATTTATTTAGTTTTATTTAATTACAATGACGGAAATTTAAATAAAAAAAAAAACTGTAATGAAACTTCACGGCTTAGCTAGTAACGTAGTAATCATTGAAATCATTCTAGAAAAACGCGAGAACTGGTATCATTATGAGCTTGATAAAAACTTAAAACTCAGAATACTATTAAATATCTGTAAACGATCCATTGTATTATAATAATTAAGAATAAGTCATAATTATACAATATAGTGTGGGTGTTATTGAAAGCAATTTGTGATTAAAGATTATCTGTAGACTTTACGTTCTGAACCATTTAGAATTTCTAATCTATACCAATATTATAAAGCTGATGAGTATGTTTGCTTGAACGCGCTGATCTCAGGAACTACTGGTCTGAATTGAAAAATTCTTTCAGTGTAAGATAGCTCATGTATCGAGAAAGCATCATCACGCTAAGACCAATAGGAGCGGAGCACCAATGAAGAATTTTTAAAAATAAGAGTTTTTTTTTCTCTTGAGATCTTCCGTTGTTAGCGTTGCCTAAAGTAACTTATTCTATGCGAACGAAGTCGCGGGCAGAAGCTAGTTAAGAATAAATACACAAAAATTGTAATCGTAAACACGTTACTTCGTTTTTTATTTGATCGCGGCAACGAGTGATAAAATTCAATTACGACTGATGCCTTTCTAACTTCAATGACAACGCGTCTGCGGTTTCGTCTCTTGCTAGATAAAGTATCACAGAGTTTGCAGTAACTTTTTAATAGTGTGACGTAGTATACGATGAGATTTTATCAATCTACTTCCGAATCCGGCGAACGTTATCCCGCCCTGATAATAAAAAAATCTTGACAAATTATATGCCTTTATATAACCGCATGAAATTCCGTTCAGTTTATTTTTTGAATTTATCACGAACAGCCAGACGTAGTAGAGGACTATATTTTATAATAGAATATAGCCGTTTACAATTCTCTTTGAGTATTTACCAGTTAGCTCTTTGATTACACTTGTAATGATAGTTTAGTCCTCTGATTCTCAAAGTCGTCTATATTGATCCCTCTGTATCGGACCCCCGGAGGTTGATGACTACTAGCGAAAGGGTCGATGTCAGCGAAAATAGAAATCGAGGGTTTATGAGACGCAAATGGGGTCGACTATTGTGAACATCATTTAAGTTTGCCGTGGGTTTAATTTTGTTTTTCCATGACTGGTATCAATATCGACATATATACACACGTATTATGTACATAAATAATACTTCATTATTAAATTTATCTATGTAAATCAATGATAGAATAATATTTTCATACTATATCATAGATAACATATTTAATATAGGAGTTTGCAAAAAAAGAATCATTGTCTGGGATTTACACATAACCGAAAAACATGGCAAGTGATCTACGAGATAGGGGTGTGCAAATCGTTCGAATCGAATCGAATTTTAATATTGGATTCGGAACGAATAATTCATAAGTTCGAATTATTCGCACACCCCTACTACGAGACAAAACAGTTTGAGGGTCACTGCGTGAGGTCCTTATTTAAAGTAATCCATATATATATATATTTTTTTCAAATTAAAATGAAATGAATCGACGTTTTAGTAAAAAGTATTTATTTTATTAACATTAATTTGTATAAAAAATACACATAACCGAAAAACATGACAAATGATCTACGAAATATAGGAGTGCGAATAAAGTTCGAATCGAATCGAATTGTAATATTCGATTCGGAACGAATAATTCGTCAGTTCGAATTATTCGCACACCCCTACTACGAAACAAAAAAGTTTGAGGATCACTGCGTTAGGTCCTTGTTTAAAGTAATCCATGTATATATATATATTTCAAATTAAAATGATACGAGTCGACGTTTTAATAAAAACTATTTATTTTATTTACATTCATTTGTATAAAAAATACATTAATTCAGGATTCATGACATTTTATTTTAAGAAATGTACGTAGTTTTTTCGCTGACATTGTGACTTATATGAATTATATGCTAATTATTGTAATAAATTGTACGGTTACTCCGTATATATTGAATTTTTGCAACATATTTTATAAAAACTGTTCAAGAACCAAATAACAATATAATCTTAACTATTTATGTCTACTTTTAGAACTGACTTAAAGCGCTTCATTTATTTTTAAGATAAACTTTATTCGAATTTGTTAATATAGCCCATGTTTAAGCGCATTTTACCGCACAATAAAAATTTTGAGTTCCTTTTTTGATTAAAGGAGCGACATATTCAATTGTGAGAAATATTACTTCTTGTGAATTATCGTTGTTCTAGACCAGTGTTACCTAACGTGGGCACACGCCCCACAGAGGGGCAATTTGATAGTTCAGCGGGCATTTTACAAATGAACTCGACACACTTTAACCCTTTAAATTTAACAAAAAAGGCAAATTCTTAAAAAAAATGCCCTAAGTAATTATTAGGTGTAATTTCGTTTAACGTTACCAAAATATCAACTGGGTAATCGTCAGCTCAAGTAAGTTTTTCATTATATGTTTTGAAATTTTACTTACGATGTTTTAATAACAAGTTCATAGTAATTTCTTCTTAAAACTTGTCATTTATATTTTCTAAGGGAACAAAACAATTTTAAAAGGTTAAAAATTATGTATGGGGAGGGGGCATACAAGTTTTAGAAATGTTAAGGTGGGGCATGGCCTAAAAAGGTTGGAAAACACTGTTTTAGACGCATTAGTCATTTTATTGTTCGATCAATTTTATATATGGCGTCGAATTCACTTGTAAGTACATTTTTAATCCATTAACAAAAATGCAAATTCTCTGTATCCTTAGTATGCTTGCAAGTGATTCTTTTTTAAATCTACTTTTATTGTCCTTAAGACCATTTTTATGTTCCAGGGTCATTGACATAGTAATTTTGTAAGTTTTTGATCGTTATTATGTAGTTTGGTTTAGTAACAAAAAAAAAACTTTCTTTTAGTAGTTTTAGTACCTCATAAAAGGATTTAAAAGATTAAACGTTAATTATCATTTGGTATAGAATGAATAACGTATTGAAAAAGGTAGAATCTAGCTAATTAGCTAGAATGTATTCATCATTCGACCTTAATTATGCATAAACCACTGCATTTTACACGCTTTTTTGTTGAAATATCCTTGTGTTGAGGGGCAGTTAGACAAGCTAATTGCGAACCGATTCGTCTCGACAAATTTACAAATCCACGTTAATAACATTGTAAATACTGAAGAATGAACCTTAACACGGTTAAACAACAAAACTGATCGCGATTTAACTTAGTATATATTCGATATAAAATACAGATTAAATTATACACACAAAAGTACTATCGAAGTAAAGTATTAAGTTTTTTAGGTGCTAGAGACACGCTGAAGCTGTTTTCAACATGAACGGGTCGGCTCGTCCGTGGTAGTACCATCCTTTCATAGAATACCGACCTGAAGTAGCAGTGCTTGCATTGTTGCGTTTCGTTCGGTCAGTGAGAGCGCCAGAGACCCACCTGCCCCTTCCCTCGCCCCTCCCTCTCACTCCCCCATATCCATTCCCCAAACACAGGCTGGCAACACACTTGCGACTCCCCTGGTGTTGCAAGTGTCTATGGGTGGCGGTGATTACTTAACATCAGGTGACTCGCCTGCTCGTTTGCCACCTTAGACATAAAAAAAATACAAATACAATATTAGAACATTGGTAAAATAGATCGCGTTCAACATCAAAAGGTAAAACTAACTTTTGTTACGACAAATTAGTAAATAGTCATTTTTAGTTGAGTCTATGTTAATAATGGCAGTAAGTAAAATGATATTATAGCTAAAAAGCTGTAGATACGTGACCTACATGATATTTTGATAAAACAAATAGCACGATAACTCACACATGCGTAAAGTAGTATTGTAACGCCACATTGTCTTTAATAAAATGTGGAAGAAAGATGGCATATACTCGATATCGGTGGTGAAAAAGAAATCTTATGAAAAGTGTTAAGAGTTATATATTGTTTTTGACGGGGCTGCCGTCAAAATTAAAGCTAAGAACTGACGGAGCGATTTTGTCCGCGGTGCCGGAACTGTGTTTTTATTTTAGAAACTCACGAGACCGCTTATTTATGCAGTTACGCAGCCGTCGTGGTTGATATCATTGCTCGTAAACGTGGTGGACGATAATCGCAAGACCAGCGGGTGCAAGACGAGTGGTCTCATGAATTAAAGAACAACGACCCCCCAACCGAACGCAAAGCGCGCGGGAGCAAACCGCCGGTGCAGCGGGAGCCGCAAACAACCGCGTACATCGCGGACGTTAACGCGTCCTGAGATGTGGTTTAATTTTTTACGTATATATCTGCATTCTACAGAAGCTGCGGGCCTGCGGTGGACGCGGGTAAAAACCGCTTTATGAGTTGTGAGCCTAAGCTAGCTAGTCAAGTTTTAAAAAGGCGTTGTCAAAGCGCTTATCACGTATTTACAGCTTTTTAGTCATAATGTCATTGTATATGTGACATCACTTAAATAAATATATTCCGAGATGCATTTGAGAGCCAGACCTACTAGACCTAGCGTGTTAGTTTCGTCATATAACGTCAAATGCAATTATGCTAAAAAGTTAATTGGTAAACAGCGATGTTTGGAGTTCAACACTACACAAGTGTTTTATACGATTTACGTTAATATATACCCTTCGTTGATAGCACTCCCATTAAAAAATACTTCCGACTACGGCCCGGCTATACGATAACACTAGGAATAGTCAAGACGACCGAGTAACTAAATTAAAACTCCATTATTGTCTATTCATACATTTAACAAGTTATCTCGGCAGTTATCGCCAGACAGGTCGACGACGTCTAAGCGTTCCTCGCCAACTATCGTAAAGTTTTATAGCGGGATGAAATGCAGTTCCAAAGTGTCGCGATAGTTGCCTTATAACTGAGTTTCTTGTTTTTTTTTTTATATACGTCATTATTTTTATCGTTTTATTATAGTCTCATCTGATATTAAACAACTATGTGGATTAAAAGGGTAACAAAACTGCGTATATTTGCCCGAAAACATCTATAGGTGATTGGCGGCACATTTTAAATTGATGGTAGCTAGCCAGACGGGCATCCGTTGAAAGGTCCGACTCAGTGTAGGATTCGAAGCTACGTCGAACGTGGTGTATGTTTCCAAATAAATACGAAATCATCGTATTCCATATCCAGTTGCCAGTTTTAAACTAACTCATACATCAGGCTGTAGTGTTAATATATATTACAAGATTAGACCCCCCTCGGCCGCGGCTCAAGCCTAGGTCCGTTCCCTTGGCGTGGAGCCCTTGAGTGCGCGGCTCGCACGATACAGTGACACAAAATCTTATATCACTGCAACAACGTTACACATATCACCTCCACTCACGTGCACGCATACATGCTTACTACACATGAAAGTGCTTTCACTTTATAAGGAACATAAAAGCACATCAAACTAGCTGACCTGAAGAATTCGTAATTTTTCTTGATAATATGACCAATAAACATCACTTAACTATGTTAATTATTTTTTTAATATGAAAAACTACTTTTTGTGACTTAAATATATAAGTTAGACATATGCTGTTCACTTTTTGTAGGCATTATCAATCTCTATAACTTTTCTCTAGAACTCAATCCTATATCTCTCATCGTTAAGGCAGCGTTCGTGAGAAACGTTTTCGTTCGACTCTTTTGTCTCCGACTTACTTTGCAAATTCAACTACCACAAGTCTTTTCATTTTTCGGGTTAATATATAATGTCTTTGACACTCACAAATGACGTGGCTTTCTATTGGCAAAAGAATTTTCAAAATCGGTTGAGTACATCCAAATATTACCCCCTATAACCTCACAAACTTTACCTATTTATAATATTAGTAGAAATTTGAAACGTAAAATATTATAAAAAGAAAGCATATGAGCAATGAGCGTAGGCTACGTTAGTTCTTGCTAATGGTAAATTAAGAGTTTCCCCGGTTAAATTTACAAAATTTTTTATTTTTTCTACGCTATTGACCTAGCAAGGTCTTAACAGCTTCACCGGACTACCAAATTTACAAAACAAATTGGGTCTCTCTGTGTCATGAACACGGCCGTTAGTAGCATGTTAATATATCTTGTAAGCACTGTTTGAATGGATGCTATGGTATTATAATGATACCATTCGATTAGTTTTGAGATGCTCTTTCCAACCATATACGATTTCTCTATTTGGATTTGGCTTTTTGACACGTATAGGCCAACATTATAGATTTTTATATATACTTTAATTTCTTTAATAATAAATTAGACATTTAAAACTATTGAATCTTCTTTTTTATTGAAGCACGATAAAGTGATTGCACTATGCCTGATGTTAAGCTTAGTACAATCCAAAAACATCGGCAACCACCGATAGACAGATTATCCATCGCCGGTCGCCGCTGTCATACCGGCATAATGACAACATTCACCCGGTACTGGATATGCACAGGTTGATCCCGAAACGCGACACGCAGAAGCGAGTCACTATAACGGGCTTTTTCGCCATATACATGGTGTACCACGTGCAGGTGAGGTTGGCTTGGGTGTCTCAAGTCTTAAGATGTTACTCGACACCTTTTACACCCCTAATCTGCTACGACTACATGTTATTTATGTTATTTGTTATTAACGCACCGACGACCCAGTTACCTGTATTCAAGTATGAAATTTTTAAATACATTGCGCATTTTTATTATCGTCTGGGAGACAGTCGTCTGCATTCCTGGTCGTTTGCTCAATTTATTTTCCATTAAAATAGTTCTGTGTACATAAATAATACATACATGTTTCTGTTCTGTCTATTTGCAAACTTCGCATTAGGCTATTTTATACAACTAGCTTTCCCCCACGGCTTTGCACGGAGAGCTTACTACCAAATCTTCCCTTTATATACAATATCAACCATATATTGAAAAAAAAAAAACTGGCAACAGAACAACCGAACAAGAATCCGTCAATTGTCAAAATTTTTAAGAAAATCTCTCTATTGTCTTCTATCCTACTCACCCATTTTCTTATATGGGGATTATTAACTTAATTTTTTGTTTAATTTTATTAAAAAAAATATAATTACCTAGAGAGAGATATTTGTTTCATAAACACGCCAAAAAAATATTAGTCAAATAGATGCAGCTATTCTGAATTGATGAGCGTACATATGTACATACTAGACAATTGTTTTTTTTTTTGTAAATTAAATTAGAGTTTTATTGTTAGGCTAATCAATATCATCTAGACGACATATTATGCATTTCTAAGTAGTAATGATAACAATTTAATAAGTTAACTGAAAACCGCTAAAAAAGAGACTCCAAAATTAATACAAATACATAATTTACAAGCCTTTTTACAATAATGAAGACCGTAGCTTTCGATGTACGAACTTTTTTTAATGTTCAATGGTTTTATGGATAAAATACATTTCTATATATAATTAAATATACATGTTTTAAATTTAAAAAAGGAACGCTCGTATTCCGTTTTAACAATTGAACTCAACATTAAAGTGTCTCCTGAAAATGAAATATGAGTTAAAATAAAAAAAAATGTGGTTATTTCTTCTATTAAAAAGGGATTAATTTATTACTGCTTGTTGTTCTTATTAGGTTCAGTTACGTATATACGTATTTCTCCGTAGAAATGTTATTCGAAGTATTATAACACTGAAGTGTTTTAAATTCTTAATATCCGTGCGACGTTTGCTCTCATGGATTGCGTCGTAAAAAAATATATAGGATTTTTTTAAACGGTGTATTTGTTACATTTTTTTTTTAATTTTCTTCGTATCTTGTAACTTATATTAGCAACGGTAGGTACACTAGTAAGGAAATTCTCACTGAGATACGCGATAAAACCTTCGAACTGCCTTCTACGTAAATGGAACTGAAGTGATGTAATCTTCGAGATATTTCGTTGGCAGTAATACGATACAATCTTAATTCATTTGACCTTATATAACGGAGTATCCTGAATGGGGTAGGCAGAACAGAATATTACCTCTTACTACGTTCTAAACTTAATGGTAATTTTTAGTAACGCAATTTCTGCTTTATTTTGACATGGAAGTTTTCTATAGTTTCTTACTACAGTTATTATGTAGGTATTGTTTTAGTATTTAACCTAGAACTTTCCAAGGAGTTTTTTATTTATTAATGCATTGCATTTATGTGTGATAATTAAATTATATCACAAAATATGACATCAAAATTATACAGTATATGATCAAAAATGCATGTTTAGTAATAAAATAAAAAAAAAATCTCGAACTGGCTACGCTATTGACTTAGCAAGGTCTTAACAGCTTCACCGGACTACTAAGGCGAGTAAGTGCTCAGTCGATTTTATTTTGGCAACCAGCTCAAGGGTGCACGGCACACCTCGGCTTGGCTGTTGCCCGTTGCATGCAAAATCGCGACCTATCTTAGCTAACCTAGCTAACTATTCATATATGTATGAGTTGTTAAAACGTATATGTGTACCAAGCATATACGCCTCAACAACTCCTCCATATATTTATAATCGGAAAATTGTAATAAAAAATAGAAACAATAACTATATTGATTACTAAAATCCCGCCATAAAACTCTTCGAATGTATTTCTATTATAAACAGCCAGCAGTCTGTTAAACGCAAGGAGGTTCAAGTTGAGCAATACGGTACGAAATTAAAAAAAGAATGCTTGACAAATTTGTTATGAGAACGTATATTTTATCAAGAGTCAGTTTGCTTGGATAGAGCAATGTGCGTGACGTCATTGGCCCGTGCGTGAGCGCGCTCGTCTGCGGATGTAGTAAATTTTCGAAAACCGTTTCTTAGAACTACTTTGCGCGAAGTCCAGCGTGTCGTCGACATGAGGTGTAAAGTTTCACTTGAGTATTTTGTACAAATTATTCATCATATTTAATTCTAGTTATGGTTAGTACTTTTTACGTTTTTTTTTAATACGGTGATATTTTTTTTTCCGTTTGCTTGCCGCATTCGTAGTAGAAACGTGAGTAAATTGAAATATATTTTTTATGATAAAACAATGTATTAAATTCGCCTACGATCATAATTTCATCTGAGGCTCTGAATTATTATAAAAACATTTGTGAATCGGACTCGCACACCGAAGGCTTTGTTCCATATATGTAATATTTATGAAAAACTTGTATTTTTTGATACTATCTTTGGTATTTTCCAGCGTAAACCCGAGTAAAATTTATTTTTTTACCAAATAAAATGTCTGCAATAATAATTCTCGTTAAAATATACCGTATTTACTGTATTCGAACACAGAGTTATCAAACCCAAACAAAAACGCCTTATTATATACTAGCCTCTGCCCGCCACTTCGATCGCGTTCACATAGTTAATTTGGGCTAAATATGTAGCGAAAGTTCTCAAGAGGAAAAAACACCCCGATTTTTAAACATTTATCATTGGTGCTCCACCACTATTGGTCTTAGCCTGATGATATATAACCTATGACCATCCTTGATAAATGAGCTATATAACAATGAAAGAATTTTTCAAATCGGACCAGTAGTTCCTGAGTTTACCCCCTACAACGTCACAATTCACAACGTCACAAACTTACGTCTTCCTGCCCGGATTATAAAAAAATTCTTCACAAATTATATACAAAACGTGCCTCATGAATTACTCTATTCACTGGTGAAAACCGCATGAAGATCCGTTTAGTAGTTCTTGAGTTTTCGCGAAGAGACAGACAGACAGACGCGGTAGAGGACTTTGTTTTATACTATGTAATGATAAGATTTTCACTTTTGCGAATGATTTATCAATAAAGTTTCAAACAGTTTAATACTATTTTTTGTTGTTGGATTTATTTTGTTTTTTCACCCATGTCTTAATTAAACACATTGTAGCATTATTCTAGGCATGTTGCATTTTTATTGTATTGACTTGTTGGTGTCTGGCATGTTCATATTTACGTGTAAATAATAATCATATCATGATAAACATAATACATTAAAAAGAAACAGTTGGCTACTGTTACGTTTAAAAAATACCGTCCTTTTAATTTTAGAACCGATAATTCGGGTTTTAGAAAAGATCCTTTGCTGAGAGCCGAACCTTAAAAACAGCGTACAATCGACATCGACTATACAAAACAATTCAGAATAACCCTAACGTGTGTACATAAAAAGCGTAAACATTTCAAAAGCATTCCAGATCTCCATCAGTGAGCTTGTCCAAACACTACTAACGCTAGGTAAAACAAGTTAGTCTCGAGCCAACACGAATTCTCGATTATATCGTGAGTTATACAATACGGTAATAAAACGTAGGCGGGATCTAATGGTCCTGCGATTAACTAGCTCCGGTGGTATATTTTTGAATGTCATCTCGCGTATAATTATTACAATCAAGATTTCTATGCCCTAACAAGAATGTAGAAGATTTTTGTCGTATACATTAGATTTTTTAGACATTTATACGAACCTTATTCTGACAATTACAGACAGACTAGAAATAAATTGATTTTATTTTGTATACATTAATTTCATAGATTTCTGTTATTACAAAAAAGTTAAATACGCATTGAACACTTACTTAAAAAATTTTGAACGAAAAATGTCTTATCTTTGTTTGCAGATCGACATTATTAAAATTTAAATATCTCTAACACTTGTCAAGAAATAGTTTTATGTTATTGTATGATTAGAGAAATTTCGTTATAAATGATGAATTTCGTAAGTATAATTGATTTGGAAGAAATGAATGAATACTTTATTGCACTTTTATTTTGTACACTGGCGAGCTTAATGCCATGAAGCATTTTCTTCCAGCTAACCAGCGGTATTGATATCAATCAACCATTTTTGTATGTAGTGTCAATGACAAAGATAGTAAGTAAATTATTATAAAAATAAATAAATAAAACAATTTTATCGATTCACAATTAGTAATCATACGTACTACTATTTGACGCTTTTGAAATCTGACCGTGTATTTAATCTGTCATTATACTATTGTTCCTCCTCAAGCACTTTGACGTAATCTATACATATAATAAAAAAACTTGAGAGGTGTCAAGGGACACCCGGATGGAACGAAGTTCCTTCCGATTAATTAGTGAAGGAATTGTAATAAAATTTTATTTTTTTTAAGTTATAATAATTTTTTTTTTTATTATTAACAAATATAATGTTATATAAACTTAATCAGTAGGCTCAATTTTCGTAATAATTGGCTTGTGGTAACTGAAGTAGGAAACATATGTTTGGGATCATTATTATTATTATTTTTATTATTTACAAAAAACCTGTATACACTCAACAAAAATAATCGTCGCGACACCACACTGTACAATGCGAAATAGAAATGAAAATATCTGGCTTGCTTTCTATAAGAGAGAGAGAGACAGACAGAGAAACATGCGACGCCACACAGCTTACAATAGCTTACTATAGCAAAAAGTGTCGTGACAACTTTTCGTAAGAATTTTTTCCGTCTAGCCCCCTTTCACAACGCGCGATAAGGAACTTCGTTCCAAAAATGAAGTGTCTGTATGTAATACCAAAATAAAAAAAAATGATCAATTGGGTATGAAAGTAAACAGGCTTCTGATAACAAACATGCAATTTTTAAAATTTTTGTCGGTTTGTCTGTCTGTTTGTTTGTTCCGGGTAATCTCCGAAACGGCTGAACCGATTTTAACAGGAATTTCAATGACAGATAGCTGAAATTACAGCGGGTAACTTAGGCTCTAAATTAGAATAAGTTATAACCGCGGCTTTGTCTGCAATGGTATCTCTAAAACGGATGGACCGATTTTCACAGAACTTTCATCAAAAGATAACGGATATCGTAACAAGTAATTTAGTCATTTTAATTTAGACTAGCTGTTAACCGTGGCTTCGCCCACAGTACTATCTCTAAAACGGTTAAACCGATCTTCAAAAAACTTTCATGGACAGATAGCTAACTTTATAAAAAGTAATTTTAGTTTATACTAGCTGTTAACCGTGGCTTCGACCGTAGTACTATCTCCAAAACGGTTTGACCGATCTTCAAGAAATTTTCATTGGCAAACAGCTGACCTTATAAAAAGTAATTCAAGCAGTTTTAGTTTATACTAGCTGTTAACCGTGACTTCGCCCGGAGTGCTATCTCCAAAACAGTTATATGTTCTTTCACGGAACTTTCACTGGTAGACAGCGAAATTTATAGAAGGTAATTGAGGTTATTCTATTTTAGACTAGCAATTATCCGCGACTTTGTATGTATGAAATTTAGCAAGATTTCAACTCATTCGTTAGTTCTAATTAGAGACATAATTATTAACTTATTGGTTACAATCCGTCATTTTAATTATTAATAACTTTTAGGAAGAGGTCTTCCTAATAAGATCTTAGATTATAAACGTATTACGTAAAGAGTTCCATGATACAATTTCTTTCAGAACAGACGAGCGTTTATTTTTTGTATAGTCATAAGATCGTAATTATAAGGACAATGTATATTAAATGAAATGCAAATGTAAACCTCTATAATAATATTTCAAGTTAATGTTATATTACATAGTGTAAGTGAGCACTGAGGTATTTATATGGGGGTTAAAATTCCAAATATGTTGCTGATGGTAAACCACATTAGGCACGTTATTAGTATTTATATATATAATGTATACAGTACATGTTACTGTGAGTGGCGTGCGTGTCGTACTTACAATTGTTTTAAAGAGCATTTCTATAATTGTACTAAGTCTCACAATCTTATAATTCTTTACTAAAATTAAAAAAAAAAACGCGTGTGGAGCTGCGCGTACAGCTAGTATATGTATAAATTTTATAAATTGCTCATTTTCTTTATTTTATACATCATTTTCTATTAACTAAAATATCACAATAATGATAATCAATTTAACGTATAATAAGTAAATTTTCTTAATAAAGTTCTGAACAAAAATATTATTCATAAATTAAAATTGTTTGCAAATAATCTGTATGTAATGGAACGTGTTTGAATGATGAGATCGAATTGAACGAATGCTATTCAGAATTACTTGCGTAATAAACTTAAATCAGATGTTTAGCTGGATACCGCTTGGACACGCTTTTATAATAAAGTATTTTAAATATGACTTCAACTAAATTTAAAATTTTAAACAGTGCTTAGCAAAAACTCGTGTTATACCCGTGTTCATTTTTGTTTTTATTATAAGACCGTTGATGTTAAATAACGCTGAGACACGCAAATAACTCGTTCGAAATTGCAAGTGTCAGAACCTACATATTAAGTGCTTCATGACACACCTTTTATCTTGAACGTCCAAGACAGGAACCAAGGAGAGTACAACAAAAACTCTGCCACAATGCTAGGATTTCCTATGTTCCTATACATATTTTCTTTTACTCAAAGTTCTGTCTCCTTATGAGGATTTACATCTACAGGGGACGCATTTTCCAAACAAGTTAAGCAATTAAATTACATATTAACATTTTTTAGTTCTTATGAGGGTGTTATTACAAAAAAGTTAAATACGTATTAAATACTTGCTTTAAAAAGGTTTCATTGTAAATGTACCGGGCTCGCCCGAGACAATTTCGCGTTATCCCTTTTTCACCTTTTTTTTACATGGGGAAATTACTACGGATACCCACCCTAGCCGGGCAGCTGAGGGTGGGGTATGTCAGACTTGCACGGACTAAAACCCCCATGGTGCCTTCGCTCCCCTATAGGCCGGGGAGCAGGAGCTGCCACTGGCAATGCGTCTACTCTCTCACAAGTCTAACCTAACCTAACCAGAGCGACACAAAAGAGCAAGGTGGCGAACATTCAGCGAGCGAAGTGCGTTTAAAACGTAACCTTTTAAAGCAATTATCCAATACGTATTTAACTTTTGTGTAATAACATCGATTTTATCTGGATAGAAGTTGACGTTTTATAAAAAACGAGGCGCACCGTATCCAAGAATTCGGCTGATTCTGGTTATTTTCAAATCTTCGTCTGGTGTTGTATTGTGTACGATAATTCATACGTTGTAGCCGCTGTTTACTCGCGCCGTGACGCGTTGACTCTATATCGATATTTGTAATATCGAGACGAGACGTTTATCGATAAACTCTCTATGGTTATTTTATATTGTGCCATCACGCGCGTGCACATTTACATTCCGGAATACGCGCTAATATAATTTCGCGAGAGGCGTGCGTTAAGAATTTCTGATTCACGTCGCCGCCGTGTGTTTGCTGAATAATTTTTATCGGAATTGGCTGGAATTTGTTTTCGTGTTTTATATATATGATTTGCTTATTTTAATGTTTGTTATTACGGGAAATTTAGATGTTCCGAATGATTAAAAAAAAGTTCTGTGTTTATATTCATAAAACTTCCAGATTCCAGATTCAGGTTTCAGTAAATTAGAGAGGATTAAAGAACTGGAAGACGTGGTTTAGGTACCGTAACTAATATTATAATTACGAAAGTATGTTTGTTTGTTTTTTTGTAACGTTTTTAATGTCTTAACTACTCAATTCATCGTAATGAAATTTTATAGTCCGGTGAAGCTGTTAAGACCTTGCTAGATCAATACCGTAGTGAGTTAGAGAAAAAAAAAGTTATGAAATTTTGCATACATTACGTTGTCAGAGATACATATATGGATATAAGGTTCATCTAGAAACATGTACTATTCCCGACGGGTAGACCACATTTACATTAACGCGAGAGAACCCGCGAGCAAAGGCTGGGTTATCTACACTTTGATTATGATATGGAGGGTAAAAATTAGAAAAAAAGGAATAATAAAATATGAAGTATGTAAAAGCAAAAAAGTGTCTGTCTACATGGTATTCAGGTAGGTGAAACAAGATATATTTCGATCATTCTGGGATGACCAGCTAATCTATACTAATATTATAAAGAGGTAAAGTTTGTGAGTTTGTGACGTCACAACATCAACGTTGTAGGGGGTAATCTCAGGAACTACTGTTCCAATTTGAATAATTCTTTCATTGTTATGTAGCTCATTCATCGAGAATGGTTATAGGCTATGTATATTCACATTAAGACCAATAGGAGCGGAGCACATATGAAAAATGTTTCAAAATCGGGATGTTTTTCCTTTTGAGAACTGCTTCCTGTTAGTGTATCTATTCCACGCGATATTTGCGAACATGCGTTTTAGTATTGAAGAGTAAATACGACTTATGAGTAGGAATTGTATATAATCACTTTATATTATACCGGCCCCGAATCTCTATGCAATAGCGTGCGTAACCGAAGAATTTAAACGTCCACCTTTCACCGTAACCCGTTAACCGTACCCACGGCCACTCCCGTTATATGTATTTATGTCATTAGTACTACTGTAGCACTTATAAACTATTCCAGTGTACACCAAACACGACATACTATAAAAACATCGGATTCTTTATTGGGTTAGCGATTGTTATTTGAACAAACGTGGCTGTTTTCTGACACGACCGTTGCATGTCGCCGGTCAGAGAATTTAAAAAATATTTTGATTTAAATGTGCAATTGTAATATGGATACACATGTCCCTATAAAAGCACATCCACAAATGGGTAAAGGACGGTGTTTCAGTACGCGCACTGTTATACAAAACCGTGATATATTTGGCTGTTTCGAACGTCGATTCCACTAATTTTGTATAGTTATTGTATAGTTAGTTTGGTTTTAGTTATTAAATGAGTTCAAAGTTAGTAACCCGGCTAAATATGCTCATCCGCCATACCGGTTCGTTTAGATATGTCCAGAATAATCAAACGAAGTAGTAAACATTTGTATACAAGCAGCTCGCGATTACAAAGCAATTGATGAGATACCAACGGATATGATATCCGAGACATTGTCTCACTTTGTCTCATTACTTAAAAAAAAACGGAGTGTCGTGAAGACGCACGATGAAAGTGAAACTTTTGTGTTTCACGGAAACATTTTAATCTAAAATGTACAACAAAAATCCATCAACATGCTATGTACCCAGGCGGTCGTCCTGCTAAGTAATGACCGCGGCCGATGTTGCTTAACTTCGGTGAACGGACGAGAATCCATGTTTTCAAAACAAAAAATTTGTTGATCAAAATTTCAAAGCCCTTCCATACGAATTTTTACTTCAAAAATATCTGTGCTAAAAGTGAAACCTTAATAAAAACATAAGATATTCATGTAAATGTATTGTATGTATTCTATCTCATTCTCACGCACGTTAAATCCTATAGATGGATATATATCTCTTTTTAGTGTCGGTTTTTCGTTTCAATGAGATTTAAATTATTAAGGAGCTAGATAATTCTTCACTTCAATAACATATTTGTATACGAGAATAATACGAAGAATTCTATTATGAGTAGGTTCCAAGGTTCTCACAGCTGAGTCGTTTAGTTCAGACTCATTTTAATTGGATGTTTTATGATGCGGAATAAAGATTTATTATTGTCTAAAGAAGGCCGCTGACGTCATTGCTAGGTAGTTAGAAGATAAGAAATTACCTAGTTAGGTAATTTCTTATCTTCTAGGTATCATATTAATACGTGAAGCAAAAAGTATGTACCCCTTTTTAAGCGAATTGCGCGAACGGATGAACTTGAAATTTAGCACAGTTAAACTTAATATGGAGGAGAAGTGCAGAAAGTTCTTTTTTTATATAAAATACATTGAATACATATTAATGTAATTGAAATATACATTACTCACACTACTGCTTGAATGACACACAACATATACACACACATGTAAATTAAAGACGTTTCGCCATTCGTATTTTTTTTCGTACGTTCCAATTAACTTTTTTTTTATCCTACATTCAATATTTTTAACATGATTTACGTTCCAAATCTTACATGCCCTTAGAAATGTAAATTCATAATATACATTCATAATTAAATGATAGACAATTTACCTTTAGTAAAAATTATGAAACCACTGAAATAATTATTATTTTTATTTGACTTTAAACGATTACATGTAAATAATTCACACTATACTTAATTAAAAAATTCAGAAGAAAACAGTTATTCCGTTGTTTTGAGTTTTCACTTCTATCGGCAGTCCTTGTGGCTTTTTTTTTTACGTGGAGAAATCCCTTATGGATACCCACCCTTCCGGGGGAGAGGGTGGGTTATGTCCAGCTCACACGGACTAAAACCCCACGGTGTACCGACAGACCGTAGTGTTGGGACGGCAAGGAATCGTTCTAAGCTATTCCCTTTAGATAGCCGCCCCAACGGTCCGCCCGGCGGAAGGTGGCCGTCGGGCTTCTACCTATAGAGAGGCAGCTGGGTACACACCAGCTGCCTCCCCTCGTCCGCCGGACCTGTGCAATGAGGGGATGAGCCCCCCGACTACATCCCCTCAGGTCCGGCTCCGGTGGCAGGAGGAGTTGGGCAAAGCGCCGCCTCCTCCTGCCGGTCGTCCGTTGGCGAAGACGGCCACTGAGGGGGTCCGCCTCGCGGGCCTCTCCGCCGCCTCCTTTTGCGAGGTGACTTCCTCGCAAAAGGAGGCCACTGCTCGCCATGCCTACTCGCTGCCGAGCATAGCCGAAACCACGCCCGGCAGTGCTAAGTTACTTCCCACCGCTGCCACCAGGGTGCGGTGCTCCTCCTCCCACGTAACACACTCGGAGAGAGTGTGCTGCGCGGTATCATCTTCAGCGTCGCACTCATGGCATGCGGCGGTCGGCTCCCTGCGAGAAATCCGGTGCAGTACTATCCGAAGCACCCGTGTCCGGTGAGTACCTGCGACTGCCTCGACTTTTTTTTTTTATTGAAGCACGACATAGTGACTGCGCTATACCTGATGGTAAGCATAGTACAATCCAAAAACAGTGGCGACCACCGAGAGACAGATCATCCATCGTCGGTCGCCGCTGTCATGCCGGCCATAATGACGAAAGTCACCTGGTACTGGATATACACAGGCTGATCCCGAAACGCGACGCGCAAAAGCGAGTCACTATGACGGGCTTTTTCGCCATGTACATGGTGGTTGCGACCTAGTCGGGCTGTTAAGCCCTATCACCCCGCTATCCCATTGCCTCGTTCGTTGATCAGCAGGGTGCACCACATGCAGGTGAGGTTGGCTTGGGTATCTCAAGTCTTAAGATGTTACTCGACACCCCTTACACCCCTTTTCTTTATAAACCGTATGTTATAGGCTTTTTATATCTCTGACAACGTTTGTGCAAAATTACATAATCATCGGTGAAATAAATGTTACAAACAAACAGATTCATCTTTGCATTTATAGTATTATGTAGCATATTGAAGTGTTCGAGGTCAAAAATGATTAATGCAGGCAATAATATTGACTTAATTAACCGATAACCATGTATTAATTTGGTTGCATAGCATAATAAAAAAAATTACGCAAGCGTATAATAGTCACGAATCCACAAGTGTGAGAATGTTTTCAAAAGTGGTTGAGTAATTACTTTTAGATTAGTACGAATAAAACACATGTTCATTTTTGAAGTGAAGCTTCTTAGGCATTGTATGGAAAAAAAATGATAGGTATGAGAATAGGTCGTAAAGTATATTTTTTATCTCTAGCTCATTAGGGTATCCCTGTACGGAATTATTTATTATTTAATTTTTCTTTTTTTTTATTTGCCATCAAAAATGCCTATAAAACTATCACGATATAGTTTTAAGTCGAACTCTTTGCTTTACCGAAAGCTTCTTAATTTACTGCATCACACTAATCCCTGAGCCATCATCGCCTTGCTTAGGTTAGGTAGTATTTCGTTGAATAATGTAGTCAATCTATCTGAGAGATCGACATTGGCGGTTCAATTGAGAACTCGCGTTAACCGGTGCGACAAACGTCTAGAGTCCCTAACTCGTGAATGATTACGCGACGGACGCATATTGAATTGTTTGACACGCGTTCTCCTTATCATCGCTCGACACCTCAATCTGTAACACTCGTTTCGTTGGATACCGCCCGTTGGACAGATGATTTACTACGCTTTTTGCGGAACAAAGAACATACGTTACTGGTAGATGACGTCTTCCGGTTGCTTTTTGACGTGGCTCGCGCTTTTGGAGATAAATGATTGTTGAATTGAAAACTTCTTGAGCGATTTAAAAAATATTTGGTAAGGAAAAGCTTATGGGTTCGCATCACCGATGAACTCGACATGATGTGACGTATTGCCCTTGCGTTAGATAAGCGACGCGTGGTATAGCGGTCTGTGTGCATGAATATTAATATTTTGTATTTAGCTTTTGGCAGATCATCGTATGTTTAATCAATATCTTTATTTATAAATTCTTATGTACGTGTGTATGTCACTGAACTCCTCCTAAACGACTGGATCGATTTTGATGAAATTTTATGTGTGTGTTTAGATTCTTTTTAATAATCTTTTTTATTTAGGGACTTAAGTCCATAAAGAACATGTCAGTTCATCGTACCATAATGTTACCTTATTCACAAAATAGAATTAGACACAAACCTTACATAGAATCTTGGTTTCCTCACTTACAGGTGCATACAAGATTCTATGGAAGCAACCCTGATCTAATATATTAAAATCAGTTTAATGTTATCAATTTCAATTAGCAAACTGAAATTTGTGTAGTTCAAACTATAAATTATTTAACAATTCAAAACTAACACAATCGTCTTATTGCTTTGAGTTTTCACTTATCTCGGCAGTTCTTATAACTGCCTCAATTTTTTTAATGTTAATTTATTATTACACAATTTACATTTTAATTTCTTATTAAAATTATTTAATTTGGTGGATTAAGATAACATATTATATCTTGTTAGCCGATTCTCCAAAATGTATTTCATTAATAAATAATTGGAATGTAGCAACAGTATGTAAATTAGTGTATTTGGAATGAAGTATAGTAATTTAATTCATTTGAATATTACAAAATATTCGTTAGGGGATCGTTCTCACGTAGTAAACAGATTTTTTAAATTCCAAGTTTATAGTTTTTTTTTTCTTTATATAAAACTATGATAAAACCGGTCATGCTGTATGCATCTGAGTGTTGGGCTACGAAAGAGACAGATGAGAGAAAATTACATGTGGCAGAGATGCGAATGTTAAGGTGGATGTGTGGTGTGACTAGAATGAATAAGATTAAGAATGAGTATATCAGAGGCAGTTTGAAAATAGCAACAGTGACAGAAAAGCTGAGGAGTAATAGGTTAGCATGGTATGGGCATGTCATGAGGAGAGAGGAAACTATGTAACTAGAAATATGTTGAGTATGATAGTGGACGGATATACGAATAGAGGAAGACCGAAAAAGGTATGGATGGAGTGTGTATAAAATGATATGTCCGTAAAAGGTGTGAATATTGAGATGACATCTGTCAGGAGAGAATGGAAAAAGAAAACATGTTTTGCCGACCCTAGTTAGGTGGGATAAGGATAATGATGATGTTGATAGTTTTTTTTTCTCGGACTGACTACGATGTTGACCTAGCAAGATCTTAATAATTTCACAGGCTCTTAAGAGAATTAAGGGTGCTTACAAATATATTTTTAACTTGTTCTATGTATCATTGTAGGTAATCATAAAACATCATATAATAAAAATCAAAATTTATTCTATTTAGCCCTTGAAAAAGTTCTTGTGAACATCAAAGCTACCACCGGTTCGGAAAAATAACCGAGTCATCGAAAAGAACCGGTAAGAAACTCGATCTGGTTTATCTTTTAATATAATTAAGGAATTAATGTATCATATTCTGAAGTGTAACATCGTGTAAAAGACAACGTATAATATAAAATACCTACATATTATAAAACCAAGTTCTCCGCCGCGTCTGTCTGTTCGCGATAAACTCAAAAACTACTGGTTTTAATAGGGTTTTCTTTTTTTACATATATTCAATAGGTACGCGCTTGACCACAATCACACCTGATGTTAAGTGGCGATGAGGCTGACGATGTATCGCGCTTACACACTAGATACCTATTCACTCTACTCTTGAAGACTCCCGAGTTATTAGATGTCGGTAAGACAGACGCCGGGAGTGAATTCCACTCCTTGGCCGTACGGATAATGAATGTGGAAGCAAATCGCTTCGTACGAATTACGGGAATTTCATTAGTAGATAGACTAATCCACTAGGAAGCTTTAGGTACTATAACCTGGATGACTAAGTCTAGCTTGGTTCTATAAAATACTTTTTTTAAGTCAAATAAACTGTAAGGTTTGTCTCACAAAATTAAAATTTTTTATCAAAAATCTGAGCTATTTTTGTTTCGACTGCAGCGTCGAAATTAACCTTTATATTCTAGTTATATTTTTTCATTGCCTGAAGACTCCGATAAAAAAGGTCTCTATGAATGAAATCTAGCTAGATTGATTTATCGTCCCCAAAACCACTTACTAAGGTTTCACAGAAATAGCTGACGCCGTTTCCGAGATTCTGAATATATAACGATATAATAATATACAAGAATTGCTCATTTTAAGGTCTTGATATGTTTTTGTAAATTCCTTGACATATAAAGAGAATTGTTGGAAGTGTCGGAAAAAGTTGAACGTACGTAATACAATTAAAATAATAAACGACGCAGACAAAGTCGCGATAATAAGCTAGTATAAGATAAAACAAACAGTTTTCCTAGGAAAAAGAAAACCCGAGACGGTAAATTATAATGTAAACACTACCCATAGGAAATCTTCATTGCCGCTTCTAATAAGATTCGAAGCGACGTCGTCCGCTCTAAGTGAACTATCGCGTTTGTAACGATCTCCTGAATATTTTCATCGTCGCGTCGCGTCAACTTGAAACTCGGGTGTTTAACTGTTATTCTAAACTAATTAACTACACTCGGGCCGTCCGTTCGCGTGTCCCGAGTAAGTACTCGAAACTTTTGACACGACTCTAAAAGGGGTCCCCTTATTAAATCGACGGTGTCGTTAAATATTTTCCACGGCTTCTAATAAAGTATTTCGTATATCGGAAAGTGTTATTTATTTAAGGTCAACAAAACTGAGTTCAATGAATTCTGTGGACACGAACTCTGCAAATTGTAAACACAGCATGTGTAGGTAAAATAAGAAGATAAAAATATATAATTTAATTCAACATTTTTTTTTATTGAAGGCCAAAAACACATTAAAAAAAAATCGAATTTTTAAACGTAAACTTTTACAAAAAGAAAGTAATCTGTATGTAAGGTACTATGATCAGAGACGTAGGTACTGGTGCATATTTATAGTAGATTTTTTTTTAAAGTCGGTTTTATTTTTTTTATTATACTTACATTATGAGCGATACGTAATTTGAACTTTTCCTCTCGTAGCCAGTTCTAGTATCGATTTATTCTTGTTAAATAAGTAATTAGAGAGCGGGATTCAAATTTGTGCGATGATGGTAGCTTTGGAAAATGTTATTATACGATATTGTTAGCGCTGGATTCGTTGAGGGTCCTTAATATAAACTTTGTTTATTCCGGTTGTACCTACGTTAATGAAAATATTTCCTTTTTGTTCAAGTGTTGTTCCACGGCTATAGATTTTTTGTTTTAAATATTTTGTTTCAAATCAAGCTATTATTGTAGTCTTCTTATATATTTATTGCTAGTAAGGGTCGAAGTTTGTTGTAACTAATCTGACTAAAGCCTTTTTTTTCGTTTTATCACAGTGAATTATTTGCAATATAGTATTTTCACCATATTTTTTACCCATGAATATTATGAAACATTTAGCGACTTCTGGCGGATTTTTAATTATGTATTTTTCAATATCTAGTGACTTTTTAACTAACGTCTGGAGACTCTTTTATATGTTAAACGGCAACACTGTCTATGGGTATATGATCATAAAACTGTCACAATCCTGAGGTCAATTATTACAGGTTTTTCTACTTCTAGAAGACGAACGTTGACGCTTTGTACCAAAAATAAATGCTTTGGTAAGATTCCAGCTATCGAACCCTGTACATCTTTTTTTCACCTTTATGAGAAATACTAACAGACATACATTCGTAGCAAAATTCACACATACTAGCCAACTTACAAGTAATCACAACCTTTACTTATCTAATTATTAATAGTTGGAATATGTATATGATTTTTATTTTAAAAAATCGTGTTAAGCCATATAAAGTAATAGTCACATATTAAAATCGAACTTACATAGAACAATGTAATATAGAATAGAATTAATGTAATATATTCTGTTGCTTGTATTGTCTAAAAGATGTCAAATATCCAACGTATTATGTATGAATTTAATTCTTTCTTCACGTGATATCGGAGTACATTCATTATAATCCAATTATTTCGATATAACGGATCGCATCTAGTATACGTTGTCAGGTGAACGTCGCGTGCACAACCAACCACTCGATTTCCCCGTGAATCGCATTCGTATACATCCCTGACCTATATATGATATCGCCAAAAAATAATAACCCGTATTGAATGATACGGAGAACCGATATATTATAGCTAATAAATAACCGGTCCGATTGTTACCATCGAGTTCTCGTATTGTTGCCAAGTTGAAACGCATTAAATAACTATTTAGTTCATAACGAGATGTATTTCTTGTGTAACTACTCAACGCAGCGATGATAGCTCAGTGGAAGCGTCTTGGGACATTACCTCGAAACTTTCAGTGAAAAATTTTGGATCAATTTTATTATCGACCTGATCTATCTGTTGTTGCCCCGACTAGCTGTTATAGCTACACCGGGCTTGTAATTGTGATAAAATCGAGCAATCTAGTGGTGCCTCTTTATAATGCCTATTTAGTTAATTACAATCCTCGTGTTGTTGCCGTCAAGCACATATAAATATTTAATAGCAGCTGCACTGAGTGTTACCATCTTAAGTCATCATCGCTAAACCTATAAGGCATAAGGACCGTAAATATTGTCCCAGTAGACTTGTTTAATTAAAAAATATATCCGTAAATTAGACTATACACGGGAGAAATGAGGTCACGGAGCCGGATATTACCGTTCCACTAACAAAAAAAACTGTATAAAGGTCTACATTCCTCAACAGAGTCAAAAAAAAATCAGGTCCATTGGTTTCACTTCTGTATGATTATGATATCTAATTTCGGTGTTTTTATGTGAAAACATCATATTTTCCTATGTATATCTTGGATTCCGTTTTATTTTAATTTTCCTATTTATTTCGCTTGTTTAGTCCGAAGTATTTCATACAATTGAACAGAGAAAATGTCACAATGTTGTAAGATTCACCTGATCACATAAAATTGACCAAATGTTCTAGAACGTTATCGATTGTTTTTCTTTTCATATAACTAAAAAAGTGCAGGTTAAGTTTTAAACTGGAGAGAACATTTACGTTGTTTCACAGGATATACCTACTGTTGCTTGTGGAATGAATACCAGATCTCAAAGATCTAAACAATTTTAAAAGCATAATTAGATATTTCTTGGCGGAATAGAATCTCTCTTTCATTTCATTAAATTCTTCTTTTAAATCGCTGAAAAAAAGTGCAAAAGTAAAGTCCGCAATTTAAAAAGTACATAAATATCCTTACATACTCCTTAACACATTTTTGTATGTATTTTTGTAGTAAATTTTACTTGTAACGTCTTTTAATTAAAAGGGTAAATTTAACTAAATTAAAAGTTAGATAATCTCTTTTTTTATTTAATAATATGTGGTTACATTATTTTTACGGTGGCTCAAACATACCCAGTTCGTAAAGAAGGCAGAACTTCCCAATTTTTATAGGCCATAACTACAACGGTAAAGATTGTATTTAATTATGTCGTGTACTCTGACTTATTTAGGTTTTAATGTATTGTTTCGGCAATACAAAAAATAATTATTTTACATCTAATACAAACCCACAGTTAGGTTATAAATTATGTCAATTTATTTGAGTTACGTAAGAGTGTAAGAATTTCAGTTTCATGCCTGTCCCGTTGCAAGGAAATAGTTTCTAAACTGTTTCCTTCTTTTATAATAAACTCCATTTTATTGCTATAAAGTTAATGAAAAAGTCTTTTTGCTTAATTAAAATAACATTCCATGTCGGCTGTCCCGACTTCATGTCGATTATTCTTCCCGCTCCCCCCTCACGTCTGCTGACGTCCTTTTCTGGCAACCTATATTGTTTCCGTGCCAAGTCTGTATATCGAACCGTACGATCTAGCTTTATAGATTTTTGTTCAGTGCGGGCACTTAACATTTAGCCGCAAACGAGTCACATTTGCTGGTTTGTAGTCTTCGCCTATCATAGGAACTGCATGACGTGTGAGGTACGTAGATCTAACCTTGATGCAGCTGAACGATCTAAAGTCGCGTCTGCCCGGGACGATGGTCGATTTTCACTTGGAGCATCAGGGCGCTCGTGTCTCGCCCGGGTGGGCGTGGTCTGCCGGCCGGTCAATAGCACGGTTTCGTTTCTCTCGCTCTCGTAAATGGTACTCCCGTATCCCCGTCTTTATCCCCCCGGGGATGATTGAAACGTCTGATGCCGCAGGCGCCCCGCGCTCCCCCTCACCAAGGACGTTCAGTGAATCCGTCCTTCTCTGCCGCGAGAGCACGTGTCTCCGTTACTATTTCATAATATAATGTGTGCCCCCCTGATACTACCGCGCGAAAATTCACAACCAATTATGAGTCAAGTGCCTGATAAATTAGGTGAAAGATTTTATGCCTGAAAGCAATTTCGTCGCTTTTAGCGATGTTCGAGATGCGCCACTATCGAGGACAATTAGGTGCCCCAGTAATGTGATATGGAGATAAAGGGCTTTTCTAAAGACATCTCTTCGTGCTTTCCGTCCTGTGCGCTATCTTTCCTTGTTACTGCTCTCGTGATTCTTCCAGGTATGTTTTAGCTTGAATTTCATATACATACCGTTAGTTATTCATCATAACCTAGGCAACAGTTTAAGCTTTTTGGCAACTAAATTTCTTTCGGAGAGGAAAAATACCAGTGCCATTATATATCCGCAGACGGTCGCCTGGCTGTCGCCGCAAATCCAGACATATAATAATAATTATACATTGAGCCAACAAGGGCGGGTATCGAGTGATGTGAGTCATCCGAATACGTCTTGGGCTTCGATCGTATCGCATCTATTTGTCTGAGAGTTCATACAGTTATCGAACTAGGCTTATTGTTTGTGTTAAATAAATCAGAAATGTGGCGCCGATAGACTCGTCTAGATATTTTCGAGTTTGAACAAAGGATGCAATAAACGAAACACGTATAATCCGTACGCGAGTGTAATATTTCTTGAACCTATTAATTTAATCGTCGAGTGATGATGTGACGGATGGAGTTATTGGAGTGCTGTAATGACGTCATAACAGTGACATCATCGACCCTTCCCATCGTTGCAGGCCTTATTCATTCCTGCATATAGTTGGCTAGAACGTAAGTCGACAACAGATTGCCGATATAATCGTAGCCATGGCCGTAATTTACGCAACCGGTGCTAACATACTGTGACATAAAACGCCTTAAATAAAACACGTTTACGTTTATCATATCTATCGGTCCAAAGGCACAATAAGGTAAGTATGAGTAAAATATACCAGTTATAGTAATAATATTATGTTGCCGTGAGATTTTTGAGGTATCAGCGTTCAGTTTATAATCTATTATCACATTATTAATCTGTATAATTTCTTGATTGAATTAGAAAATTACATTACATAGTTATTGTTATAAATTACATTTCAAATACACTTAATCAATCATAATGATCGGGTTTGACAATTTTATCTGAATATTTGAAAATTTTGTTCTATTTGGTATTTCGTTTGATATTTATAGATCCTTTTGCTATTATGTTGCCTATTATAAAACCAAGTCCTATATGATTCATACTTAAGATATTATTTGATTATATGCTCTAAGTTTTAAAGGATTAATTCAATAGTTCGTGCGGCGTCAAATAATTATATAGTAAATTTTTGGTCTTTGTAACTACAGTAAGCAATTTGTATCAAGTTATAGCAATGAATCAATATCGTTATTATAATCCGTGAAGAATTTCCTTTGTTTTTACGATGTATATCTATGCTATAAATGCTGCCTCTACGTATTGTTGTATGAAACAATCTCTTAAATGGATTGAAGAGTTCATGTTAAAACTTTTTTAGAACAATCGCGTTAATGCGTTAAAAAATCCGATTGCGCCTTAAACAACATGAAACACATTCTGTATATGTCATTCTAAATTGAGGCTGACGACAATGAAATCATCAAAGTAAGCTTGTGAAAGAAAAACTGGCGTGGATGTGATTCATTCGTTATGCTATTTCATTGGCTTTATTGCCTAGCTCTGTCATGTTGAAATTTAAAATGTATTACCAGAATGGCGTTTAAATCAGATCTAGGAAGTAATTGTTCTTTGAACTTTACTTACTGCTGAATGCGATAAAAGATTTTATATGGTCAGTTAATTCTTGTTAGTTGCGTACTATGATGATTGTGCTACCTTTTAGATTAATTATTTCAAAACTTTTTGACGAAGCAATATAAAGTGACTGTATTATAAGTGCTGGCAGGCATGGTGCAGTGAAAAACGACGGCAACTGTCGAGAAATTTACAGTATTTCAACAGTCAACGTTGCCATGCGCATGCAAGACTCGCCCCAGTTAAGTAAAATATATCTGGAAATGGGCTGTCCCTAAACGTGACCAATCAAAATCAAGTCGAATGACAGGTTTATCGCCCTGTGTATTGTGGTCGCACCCACTCGGGTACAAATATCGTACTATCCTAATATTGACTATCGCCAGATCTCCAAACTTTTTGTAGTCCCGTAAAACTGTGAAGGCCGGTAGTTCCAACGCGATCCGTTTAGGCATATTATAATGTGTGATGTTGCAGTCGGTGTATGGTGGGTGGTCTTAGTTTACCCGGACATTATTGTCATGCCCTACTATATCGCTAAATTGAAGTTTCTTAATCATTTGTACATATTCCTTTATTGAGAACTGTTTGAGAGATTTTAACTATAGCAGAATTGATATCATTTTAGTGAATAAAATGCAAGTAGTTATTTTTAGTGCGCAATATTTGTAGTTGGTATAGCTCTAACATCATCTAGGTTTTTGAATTTTATATTACGCCTAAATTAATTGTTCATGTATTAAATACGTATGATATTGTAGTATTCAATTTTATGTTTTCGTGTGACTGAAATTGATCGGTAAGCGAATAGTTCCAGATATCGTAATAAAAAGACATAGCCCAAATAAGAAATAAGCTGAGAATGGCACAATCACATTTGTCACAAAATTGTCGATTAATTTTTTATATGACGATACAAGATAGATCAAAAAGTAACTTGAAAAAAGCACATAGAAATGCCTAGAATAAATATAGTATTATTAAATATATTGGTGCATATATATGAGCAATATTATTATTATTTCCCAAGTAATCAAGTAAATATATTTCACTAAAAGTAAAAAATCCCTCCCATTATTCATGTTCAACTGATGATGTCCTCAAACAGTTATTGGAGATGATTTAAAACTGGAATTACGGAAAACATGAAATTATTCATTTTACATTACAATATTTTCCTTGGAGTTTGATGTGTACGGATGATGTTAAAGAACTGTTTGTTGAGTTCAGTTGTAACTAATTTGTCACCTTTTCATTAAGTGTCGTTTCAAAGAAGTAAAAATCGATGTTAATATTCATCTCTCTACAAAACTCGTCTTTGAATACTTTTTTACTTAGTTGGAACTGATTAAAGGCGACTCTGTGTATCAGGTTCATACAAAATGCCACAATTAGATCAGGCAGATACTACCCGTCAGCCATTCCAAGTACTATACGATTTCGTAAACTGAAGGTCTTTGGTAATATACAAGGAAAAAATTCCACCAATCTCCTAAAACCTAGCTAATATAATCCTTACATTAAGTATTGACGTTAACAATTATAAGTACTCAATAAAAACTAGGAAGTAGGGCAATGGTTGATTTGGCTTTTATTTTAAAGAACAATATTTGGCTTTCCTAATTACTTACACTTAAAAGATATCCAGATGAATTTAGATAAGTAATATAGGTAAATAGTTAACTACAGTAAATGTTACGCTACATGTCTAAGTAGTTTGATAAGAAATTTAATGACTGACAAAATAAATGACGTTGTGTCGTGAATGATTTCTGTTTAAGATAACTAATTTGATTTACAAGAGAGTGTTATTTCCTATTACGCCTTTGAAAAAAAAAAAAAAAGAATCAGCTTTATTTTTATATGCTATATACATTTCTTAACAATTTTTAATAAAGTCTCGTCGCAATCATCACCCACATTGGGTTTACTGCTGTCTTAAGGTATGTTGTTGCCTCTTTTCTATTACTAGCAATCTGACTATTTGATCTGTCGCACTGGATAAACTCAAAGTTGTATTTCCAACTTTAGTTGTGACGATAGTTCTGCCAAGTGTTTCAGATAGTTACTTAGCGATTTTGCGTAACTATTCCATGTCTCGACCTTTTAGTTGTCGCCTACGTTGAACGCAATACTAATGCTAATCTTGTTTTCGTCTCGTATAAACCTGTAACCTTTTATTTTGTTAAATCTTGTTTATCGAGAATAATACGGTAATTGCAATGATCATACATTTAATGGTCCTGCATAAGTCCGTTGTATATAACCTGTTTGCTATAGTATAATACATCAGACCAAGACATTTGGTAAATATTTGCTAAGCCACTCCGAATCCAAGGCGCTTACCTTATTTGTTCTTTGAACGGCCCTTTTGGCCTCTCCTTTTGTGTGCACAACGTACGCAGTATTGAGTTATTTTGGGTGCTACGGATAACACAAACAATTTCACTTCTACTTAAATCTTGCAATTTGTTAAGTCTAGAATTAGATTTGTTTTAACTTATAATGATTCTTGTTAAACTTTGAAAACATTTGACTTGGGCTTTTATTTAAATATTCATTTATTCTGTCAGTGAAGTTAAATCAAAAGTTCGTTGGTTTTATGAATTAAGGGTTGAAATTTGTAAGTAGATTAATAAGAGTTTTATAGTCTTCAAGATTTTCCTTTAATTGTCTGGTAATATGTAATTTTAAAAAATGTTTATTGTTTATTCCTTTATATTTTGTCACCAATACTAGTTGTCAGAGGTTAACAATTTATTTTGGTATCTTGAATTATATTGATTACTTTTTACTGTAACTTTAAGGATAATATTCATAAATTTGCTGTAGATTCGTTGAATGTGGTCTATTTTGCCAATAACAATTAATAGTAGAGTTTGTAATGAGCGAAAATAATCAAAAGCAGACATAGAAAATTATAAACCTCTCACATTTCACGTTTTCCATCCACAAATCTATGACAACTTTGTTGTATATTCACCGTTTCAATTTATAGTATATATCTAACTTTTCACGGTAATTACCCATTACTTTATAGAATATTCCAACTTATCGTTTGCCATCACTTATCGACTAATATCGATCCATCCATCCATTTACTTCTATATCTTAAATTACACGAGTCTAACTACACCAATATAATCAAAATGGTAAGTAAGCAACATCCAGTTCAATTTAATCCTAAATGCCTTGGGGAGATACAGTACGTACAATGATTAATCCATGCCTGTTCCGATGTGTATAAGCCAATATGGTAGCTAGACTAAATTGGAATCTTGCTAAGCCAACCCGAGAATACAGTTTACATTTACTTGTTTTGTTACTCCAATAACTTGTTCTTTGAACTCAACTATGCATTCGTTATCGTATGCATTATTATGGATGACGAAGGTTTCGTTCAACTGTGGTATTAAGTATATGACATCATATGATTGCTCAAAAGAATTCCCACTTGAATGTTAATGATGCCTAACTTGCCTTATTTGGAAACCTTGTTTTTCTCGGTCCAAATATTTAGTAAGTAACATTTTAAATTTATCTCTCGGCGTACCTTTATGAGGTGGAATTAAACGTAAAACGTTTAGTTATTAATCTAAATATTGAATTAAAATTATAGATGTTAAAGTGATGAGGTCATTTGATTAGTTTTATATTAATGTATCCAGTCTAGTTTCTGAAATATTTTTGGAGTCGACGTTGCTTGGAATTGTCACTGGAATATTGTTCATTGCGTGAATATATTACTTCATCTAAACAGAACCCTACTCGTATGATAAAATGTTTTTCTGCTTTGCGTGACTTAGTAAATTCCAACAAAAATATTTGTTTTTTTCTCCACGACATTAAAAAGTAACTTAAATTTATTTGTAATAAACGGTTATATAGTTCAAATTGGCCTTCAGGTAACTCAATAGAAGAGATCACTATTCGGATTCCCACATGAAAATATGATTATAATAATTGCAGTTTAAGTAGATTCGAGGTAGATTTCTCAACTTGTACATTATCAGACACCATTATAAAACAATTTACGAATTCTCTTCCTGTATACACAATATTACCGATATAAAGAGATTCCTGTACATAAAAAGAAACAGAAGTAAAATCTCGAGGTAATATACTATCTATATTTGGATAGATTAAAATATAATTTATTTTATACTATTTTTTGATAACGTAACTTCCGTGGCAGATACAAGATATTAGATAAAATTTAAAATGTAATACATATATTTTAATGATTTTATTGCACAATCTATTACTATGCCAAGGTTAGTATAGTAAGCAACAGATAGAGCAAAACAAAATGCCGCTGAAAAATGTTTCAGGGGTAATAATGCGCTGCTTTGTTAAGACGTGGTAGGAGTCATATAGAACTTGATAATAATTGTCCTTATTTCTTGGTTTCAGGTCGCAAACTGCAGCATAATAGGGAGCCATTCACCGCGGCGAAAAGACGGGTGCGACACGCACTCGTGGTACGTATATCAATTTTTTTATAAATAAAACCAACATAACTATGTTAAAGACAAGAGGAATTACGTAATTTAATAATGATTATAAAGGTAATAGAGATATAATGAAATTCATCCTACTAATTTAATATCTACTAGAGCATTACGATCTTCTGTTAATTGTGTATTCATTCAGTTTAATTTTTTATATGAAGTGGTTCCTAGATCAGTATAAAGTTTTACAATGTTTTTTACTATTAGGAATATATCGTCTGTATCGTTACTTGACTTTTCGAATCTGCGTGTAGGTATGCTTAATTCAACAGCAGCAGTTGGTTTAATTAGTAGTTACCTGCAAGTGACTTTATGCCTAAAAATTGGGAGACGCATATTTAGCGCTATTCTTCTACATATACAACTTCTTGAAAGTGTGTACTCAAGTCGCGAGAAACTCTCAGTATCTATTATCGATGAAGTTGGTATTGATCGTATTAAACGAAGTGGTATTATTTTATGTAATAAGATTGAAACTGTCGGAATTCAAGCCAACTGCGCTCAGTTAACTATCGTCTACAGTGTCCATTGTACGAGCTCGTTCTATGTCAGAAGTTGCATGCAACTGACGGCCGTTATCGACATCTATCCGTTCCTTTCTGTGTCACACAATGTAACTGAAAGTAGAAGTTACTAGGAACATAGAATTGTAGTTTCTATCGTGACAGATAAAACTATCACAGCATGTTATTTCATAAAGTGATTTGCGCGACTTCCCGCGAAATAGTTAAGTTCTCGAGAGGAAAAAAAACTCCGATTTCGAAATATTCTTCATTAGTGCTCGGCTCTTATTGGTCTTAGGATGACGATATATAGCTTATAACCTTCCTCGATAAATGAGCTATCCAACATTAAAAGAATTTTTCAAATCGGAACTGTAGTTCATGAGATTACCCCCTACAACGTCAGAAACTTTACCTTCTTATAATATTAGTATAGATTTAAAAAATGTGACGATGTTGTATGAATTATTTTTAGTGTTCTTAAAGGAAGACGATAATGGGGTGCAAAGTTTTTCAACAATAAAGAATTTAACTCTTTGTACAAATCTCTCTCTCTGTCGGTACATCCGTTTTTTTTTTCTCGGGATACGCGTTCTCAATACCAATTCAGTTTCATGTTGGAAATCGATTTTATAGAATTCCAAGTCAATTTATTCGCGGTAACTGATTTTTTGACATTTATGTCAGAGATGTTTCATTATTTTCGTTGGTCACGTGGATTCCATTTGATTTCAGCAATTAGATTTGTTTCATTTTACCTTTCAATTTGAAAGATTTCGTGGTATAAATAAGTCGAAATCGTCGATCTCTTTAATAATACGAAGAATTATTGTAAAAGTATGCCATGATTTTCCTATTTTAAACTTTGACGTTTCAAATTCGTACCTTTAACTTTTATAAACGGACCATTGTCTTCCAGGGTTTTAGGTATTTTCGTTCCTTGTTTGTTTTATTCTTCTTGGTTTACAACAAACTTTGTCGTGGATTTTTTTGTCCGATCTTAATTTGGTTTATACTAGTTCTATTTAATATTAATAGAATTGTATGCTTTATAAATTGATAACGTTTCAAATGATCCAAATAACTTGTTGTGGATATGAAATGATTATTTAATGTGTAGCGGGACATATTTTGTGAATGTTTTTCGTTTAAGTCGAAGTTATTATTTACTGTTTAATGTATTTTTATAAAGAGGTTTTTGTTAATTTGTTCATTTTTATAATAGCAACTATGTATTTACAGATAATAATCATTAACAGATTAAAATAAAACGAGACCTTGTTACTGAGATAGCCACGGTCAACCATCGTCGAGGCTCTCGCAAATCGAATTAAGTGCCACACAGTTGGGTAAATGCATTAACATGTTTCCATTTGTACTACATCGAAAACATAGTTCGATTAAACGTCCATTACAACGAATTATAATTATAAGAGGAAGTCATTTTAAAAATAATACATTTTTAACTTTATTTATAAAAAATTATAAAGATTAAAATAATAGTTATATTTTATAATATCATTGTTGAATGTAGGATGAAAAATGGTAATTGGAACGTAAGAGTTAAAAAATACATGTAGTCGAGCATAGCAACCTCCTTCGCAACCTTCTTTGAAGTCGTTATTAACGGCTGTCAAAATGTCTTTTTTATTTACATGTGTGTATATGTTGTGTATAATCAAGCATTAGTGTGAGTAGTGCATATTTTAATTAATTGAATGTACTTCTAATGCATTTTATATAAAATAAATAGCTTTCTGCACTTCTCTGCCATATAAACTTTAACTATGCCAAATTTCAAGTTCTCTCGTTCACGGGAAATCGATTAAAAAGTAGTACAAAGTTTGCTTCACGTATTAATATATAGATCACAGGTTGCGATGAAGAAAATCATTGCAATAAAATCTCATATTGTAATGATATTATCATTGTAAACGGTAAATACAGAACAATACATTCCTAGAAGTTGGAAACTAGTGCTGTCTAGAATTGTATTATACTTTACTCAAAAACATAATTTGCTCAGCTGTGAAACATTCTGACGCACGTAGTTCCATAAGCTATTATCCACTATGTCCTGTAATTATTAGTATATGCTACTTTTACTATTCAATATTGTTACTAGCGTTTTATTATTAAGAATAAATTTATCAGATGAATCGGGAAAATAGCAGTGGTGACAAAATTAGTTACATAAAACTGAAATTTATATAATTAGGAGAGTATCAATTATAAATGTAGATACATATAGAAGTAGCGAAGGACCGGAAAGGAGAAGATGGATTGTGTAAAGAATGTTACATTTATAAGAGATGTGAATAATGAATTGACAGCTGATAGTGGAGAATATAAGGACAAAACTTGTGTCGGCCCTATTGATGAATTGATTTTTCGTACTGCGGAACCTCTTAATACAGTTAACACGATCGTTGATTAAACATAGATTCATATACAGGATAAGTTACTAACAGATATTGTAAATGATTTAGTGCGTCCCATTGTGTTTTGAAAGTGAATTACTGGAATATCTATTCGACCGCCCATAGAAAGAGGTGCACATTTGCCATTTTTTTTGCAATATTGAGATTTATATGTATTCAAAATCAAGCAAAACGATGCATCTAATAGTATTCTTTTTGATTACCTGTGTGTTGCTATTCTCAAATTACACTTAATTAAAAACTTCGCTAATACAACAAACTATAGACTTCGTCTTTACTCCGATTTGGTTTTTTTTTTTCAATTTGACTACGCTATTGACCTAGCAAAGTCTTAACAGCTTCACCGGACTATGCTCCGACTTGTGTTTTACTTAGATGTACTGTTTTTCTTACTATCATTAGATTTCTTGCTAACTTAAAAGTTAACGATCTGGTACGCAGAGTGTGATGTGTGTATACTATACGTATTAATTTCCATGGTATTGTTATTACGAGTTCTGTTATATTAGGGAATCCAATTAACTTCCACGGCTATCAATCTTCCACGCGTCAAACACAACACATAACGTCAACATCGAAAATATCATTAGGGTGATTCAAAATATTTCACTAGTGATCCAATCATTTGTACGATCGCGTATTGTAGACACTATAGATTTCATTACCAAATTAAATCATATTAGAAACTAGCGGCTTTGGGAAAGTTTTGGAAATTTTGGGTACATTTCAGTAGATTATATTTTGCATTAAGTTTTTATTCAGTCTTGTTTGTCAATAAATGGGATAGGTTATATATTCTTTGTTCCTTTTCTTAAACTTCTTCGTTTATATCCTACTAGCCTCTGCCCGCGACTTCGTTCGCGTGGACATAGTTAATTTGGACTGACTAATATGCAGCAAAAGCTCTCAAGAGGAAAAAGCACCCCGATTTATAAACATTCTTCATTGCTGCTCCGCTCTTATTGGTCTTAGCGTGATGATATATAGCCTATAACCATCCTCGATACATAGGCTATATAACAATGAAAGAATTATTCAAATCGGACCAGTAGTTCCTGAGATTACCCCCTACAACGTCACAATTCACTACGTCACAAACTCACAAACTTTACCTCTTTATAATATTAGTATAGATGAGTTAGGAGAGGTTTTTTCTCGAACACACTACGTTATTGACCTAGCAAGGTCTTAACAGCTTAGCCGGACTACTAAGGCGAACGCTTAGGACGCTCAGCCGATTTTATTTGGCTTGATATGAGTGGTAATATTCTGCTTTCAATCGGTTCTTGTTCAAACCCTAAATGGAACTTCATAAATTATTGATGTTAAGAGTAAATCTGCAAGTCATGTGGAAGTATCCTTATAATAGGTTATTGACATTTGGGTAATATACCTTTTAAAGAATTATGTTCTAAATTATCACACTACACGGTACACTTCAATGAACAACTGAATTTGTCATTTTAGACTTGTACTGCTTTTTTCCACTAATATAATGATCGGTAATCATATTTAACTTATTATAATTATATTAAAGAACATCTCTATATTAGTCTATAAAAATATTGAAATTTCACATGCGGTAGAGGACGAGATACAATATAAATAAGATATGCAATGTACTTCTCAACTATGACATTGTACATTCAAAATCATTGAATCCATAAGTAAACAAAGTCGTGTTTCATGTAACTCAAATAGCTGAAGCTAAAATCTCTCACTATATCAAGTTAGTTCACGTAATTCAAGATAAGCTACATTACCGGGACGAATTTGCGGTTCTATCTCCCCTGGAAAACGGGACTGCAATCAATTAAGCGTACACTGTTGGAAGCTTGTTATTGGGAGCAGCGTTCGTGCTGAGTGTATATTGCTAGGGCTCCGGTGAAGCCGGTTTTCGTGACTATGCTCAAGTTTGCTTTAGTTAGTACTTAGTTGTGTAAACTCTGATTAAATACTGGCCCAGTTAAAGCAATACGTCATTAATTTAGTTTATTTAGTGTGATTTTGTTTACTTTTTGACTGCGGATTTTTTTCATTTGAGTTGTAATTTAGACAACGTCGTTATTAAATGTTCTATTCGTACCCAAGTCCTTGGTTTAATTGTTATTTTTTTTATATCATAGGAAGCAAACAAATAGGCGAGTCACCTGATGTTAAGTGATCACTACCGACCATAGACACTTGCAACATCAGGGGAGTCGCAAGTGCGTTGCCAGCCTGTGTTGGGGGGAGGGAAGAGGAGAGGGGGAAGGTGAGGAGAGGTGGGTCTCCGGTGCTCTCGCTGACCAATCGAAACACAATAATGCAACCACTTACTTCACGTCCGTGTTTCTGTGTGTCGGGTACTACCCCGGAGGAGCCGACCCATTCATGCCGAAAACCAGTAATAGCTTCAGCGTGGCTCTACCACCTACAATATAATACTTAGGATAGCGTATCTCGGCGTTTGTGCTTTATAATATGTATAAATATATTAATTAATTACTCTGGTGATAGTTCGAACGTAAAATGGAGTGTAAAGGTATATCAGCAAAAACATTGAAACATCAAAAATTCCAAGTTTTCTTTCTCTACCAAAAAATGAAAGCACAAAATTGACACATTTTCGATGGCATTTTCAAACATAATACATTTCAATTTCGTCTTACTTAGAACAGAGTATATTTTTGCATCAAAAATGAAATGTTTCACGAACAACACCGACGTGCGTAAACGTGGAAAGAAAATGTCGCTTTTAAATTATTCTTCCAAGTAAAAACCATTCGATGTTACTAATAAAAGTGCGGCATAAAAAGGCTGGCAGCTTTCATGTTATATGCGTCACGGTACGACGATTTTTCTCGAAAGTTCGAGAAACTCCTTTCTTGCCGCGTCACTTTTTAGGGTCGAATTGTTGCGGGAGTTACACGAGTAAAATTTTGATTGTATCTCTCCGTAGGGAGGGGACGGTAATGATTTGCACATGTTATATCGATATGTAAATTTGATTTGTCGCCACCCTAGTAGATACTACAGGCCGGGGGTCGTATGATGTTGGAATATTTTAGGCTGTGTGATGTTTGTGTGATGTGTAAATACGGTAAGATCTCATCTTTATTTACACATATTTTCTATTTTTATTAACTTGAATACAGTCATATTTATTGTAATCAATTCTTTGTGTATAATGTTTTAAAACGCAATATTTATAATTGAACAATTTGTTAATTTAAGGTTACATAAGTTCAAGTGATTTTTATTCTGTTTTCGTTGTCATATACGATCAAATTCTGTTACAACGACATCGTAGCGACTACTCATATTTAGTCGTAAAAGCCGATAGTCGTAACAAGCGGGTTTTTTTTATATCAAAGGAGGCAAACGAACTGGTGTGTCACGTAATGTTAAGTGATCACCACCGTCCATAGACACTAGCGACATCAGGGACGTCGCAAGTGCGTTGCCAGCCTGTATATAGGAGAAGGGGGAGGGGAAGGAAAGAAGGAACGAGGAAGGGACGTGGGCCTCCGGCTCTCTCACTGACCGAACGAAACACAACAATGCAAGCACTGTTATTTCACGTCGGTTACCTGTGAGAGGGGTGGTACTACCCCGGAGGAGCCGACCCATTCATGCTGAAATCAAAAATAGATTCAGCGGGGCTCTACCACCTACAAAATGTGATGTTTTCGAGGTCCAAAATTCAGCCGGGACCTTTGTTCTGGGTCAATATAACTGGTATGTTGTTTTAAATGATATCTCCATAAACGGTTGTGACTGTAGATCACTACTTCCAATCGATTTAAGAAAATGAAGGCGTTTTGCAGAATTCTAGATTTGTATGTATTTTCAGTAATAAATTTGTAATTCTTTTAAGATGGTGGTCTTATTCTTATGAATTCATAAATTGAACATTTCCTATTTATTATATTATCAAAGTTTACTTATTGAAAATAAAAAAATAAAAGTTAGTTTAAATTATAGATTATATGGTGTACATTACTATTCGACTATGTATAAAAAATACATATCTTCGACATACCTTTTTACTTAGGAATACTTGTTCAAAGAATACTAGAAATGTAATATGTTGATTAGAATGCCCTATGTTCTCTTTTTATAACCATTTCAGTAAAATTTGGCTTTTAAGGTAGCCTGATACTTGGAGTTGGAGACACGGGATAAATTTAGTTAAAAATACATTCTTTTTTATTTATCAAACCATTCAAAAATATAAACTTGGAATTTTCAGATGTCAATAAATGACAGTGTATGACTCCTCATACATTAAAAAATAACAAACAAATATTATTTCATACTAAGTCTTATATATTCAGGTTGAAGTTACCGTTTCGGTATTGACATGGAAATTAAGTGACGGGTGAAATATTCCTAGCGTGGAGTAATTGTGAGGTAACTCACGGCCGCCCTACAAACTCAATCACAACACTACGTACAGTTATATACTAACGGATTTATAATAGAGCTTCAATAAAAAATGTCGGAATGTTACGCCTCGATAGTACGGCCGACGGTTTAGTTTTTTCACGATACGACGACTGTAAGATGCTGCGACGTTGATTATTGTACCTGAAAAAGTTTCGATTATATTACAATATCTAAAAGGTTTCATTTAAATCGACTTGTAATCTATTACAATCGATTATTATTCGATTTTGTATATCACTACAAATAAGATGATTCACTCTTCTTTCATTGATATATCGCGTTTGTATGATCTTAAACGTATCATTAATTTTCTTTATTGTATGCGTTCATACACATTAATGTGAGTCATATTAGCACTCTTTGGTTCGCCGCGTCTCAATATTGGCCAGTGTATAATCAACAAACAAAAAGAAGTTACAGATCTGTATATGTATATGACTACAATGCACATAACGATAAACCCGTAAAAGTCTTTTAGTATATCAGGATTTGTGATCAAGCAATCGAATATTTAGCCTGTAATATAAAAAAATAGAAGCCGTGAAGTTTACGAGCCAACATGACTCCTGCAATTGGCACTGGATTGTTAATCTCTCATTGTTCTACTTTGTGTTTGTCATCAAACACAATGTCGTCTTTATACTGTGCTACTATAAAAAAAAACATCTTGTTTAATATAATGATTCTACTTTGTATAATTTTTCTAAGTTGGTCCCAATAGTATATACTTTGAAACTGTGGATAGGTACTTTACTTAACCCAGTGAACATTGTCAACTGTTAAAGCGATTTGAACTTGTCAAATATCGTAATTAATTTGATCGTGCAATTCATTGCTCATATATTTTTATGGCGTAGAAAAGCAATATCGAAAAGTCATTAACACCTCGTAGCTCTCTCCCAGAAATCCTCTTTTCGCATTTTGTACTGGATTTAATGTAATTAAAACAGACCCGTTTTTGTTTCCATCGTCGGTTAATTAACCGTACTTCAGTTTGCCATTTGAGGGTTGAATTTTTTCACACCGTAACATAAGTTGGTTTACGTTTGAATTAACGATGGTACGCGTTTTAATGAAGTCATCTCGTTTATTCTTGTCGAGTTTTTATTTCTACCTACTACTCGTAGTCTGGTTTAAATTCTATAATAATACTATATACATCTCAAAACAAATGTTTGTTGCGTTAACTTTAAAAATATTATTCTTTATATTAATCTTGACTATTTATTTGTATGTACAATACTATTTAGTATACATATTCCTTAGAACCCTATTCATATTCACCTGGCGTTGCAAGTTTCAAAGATATTTTATGTGTGAAAGAGGCTTTAATCAAGTCTGACCAAAGAATAGTACAATCACTTATTGGTATGACGAACATGTACACTTACGAGTCACTTTTAACTAAAAAACAACTCTATTCTTGGCCATAGATCACATTTAGTTGTATGAAAACATAAGTGTTAGCATTAAATATGGTTTAAAGATCTAAATCTAATTTAAAGTTTGTTGTGAGTTATCTCTATTATATAAATTGTATCCACGGTTTACATAAAGCAGAATAAAATTGCTTTTGGGTTATGAATTAATTAAACGTAAATGTATTCTGTAGCACGTTACCAGCGTTCCCAAAATATTCACAGATACATTGAAGTGGATATTATTACAAGTCAACCCAACTTCTAGTGTCTTGGGTTGGGGCATTAATCTTCTCTTTTCCATGATACTTAGTGACATTCGAAATTATACACAAAGCAGTTATCTCGAGTCTTAACAAATCCCAAAACATTGTTGTGAACAAATTAACTTCTATCAATAAAGACATGAGAAGAAATCAAATCAGAACGTCGAATGTAGTTTCATCTGGTTAGACGAGCTCGTCCGGCACTACTCCTGATTACTTCTAGCCCGTTTAATTCGTGTAGCACGTGTCCGGAATCTTTATACAGTTATTGTGTAACACGTGTCAGAATTTTCTCGAATCTTCCTTGCTAATTTCGTTATGTTATCTTGGTATTCGATATAAATTCGAAAACTATTAGTTCTATGAACATTATCTTCTTTTGCTATAAAAGCTCCTGTTTCTTTATTATCATAAATTACAAGTCAGGGTTTTTAATAAACTTACTTAAAGTACTTTTCTTTGCGTAAATTGAAATTTTATGTTAGCCTATAATTATAAGAACCATTTAAAAACATTGGTTAACTGTTACAACTTCCTGTATTGAATTGACGGAAATCGACTGTTGGCTAGAAACCTATGTTTTGAGATTAGCTTTTTGAAAGTGACCTGGTTTTTACGTGTTTAGTGTGTTATGATTTTTTGTTTGTTTCATGATATATATTTTCGAGTTTACTTTGCTAGATCAATGTATAGTGAGAAATAAAATAGACTCATTATCACCACATTACAATCACACTCACACCTTATAATGTTGTAGACGCAATCAGCTGAGAAAATTCTTCATTTAATGTAGTCCGGTGAAGCTGTTAAGACCTTGCTGGGTCAATAGCGTAGACATTTGGAAAAAAAAATTCTTCATTTTGTTTCCCTTCCTATTTGCTCTGTTGTCCAAAATAGAACTAACTCTGCTCGTACGCACCGTGTCCCGCTCCTTTCACTAAAGCACATTCCAGTCTGACGTCACTGTTCGAACGATTTGACAAAATTAATATTAACATACATATATATATGTATATATTATAGTGAAATTTAGATTACTTAATGTGTATTATGTTTGTAAATGCTTTTCTATTCTAACTAACCGGCATAATTTCGTATGTTCACTTTCTCATTACGTTGCAACACGTTATCACCGCAGGTCATGCGATAGTCTGATTAGCGGTGACAACGTCAAAGCGGCTGCGGTCGTGTGTCGAATAAACGATCACCCTCATTACAGTTCCCGGTTGCGTCGTACATTCGTGGCATATCTTTTTCTGACATTATCTCTATTGTTATGTATACTACTAGAATTCTTTCGACATAGGCTGCGATATTCCCTATTGTTTATGATTTAAATATTGCACTACTTTGTTTTCCTTTTGTCATGGTCTTTTATAACAAGCGTGTGCCAGTTGTGCATAAGAATTACCTGTAAAAACTCACTGATCCTTAATATTATGTAATTATTTTAAACAGTTGACGTAGTTTTATTTACTGGGAATAATGAAATCTTCAAGAGTCAATAGTACCATTTTGTAATTTTTACGTATTGAATTTCTCGCCACGGTTTGAAATTTCTTTGTTGACTAAAAATATTTTTAATTCTAATTAGCAAACCCGAATGAAACAGTACGTACGATTTCAAGTTAACTCGTGGAAGTTCGTTTCGAAAGCAGAATTTTAACAAAGCAGTGATTTGTGGAACCCCGAACGTTCTCAAACGTACTTTTCCGGCTCGAGTACTTTGTAAACTGCGGAGGCATTAGTTTTACGTACCTCTGAACATTTCTCAAGATAAAGGTGCCGATGCCGATGTACGAGGTCTGAATTATAAGTACCTTCCACGCTTCACGTCGCCTCGATTTTTGGATAGCGACTGAATTCGAGACACTCTGTGAATTCTGATCGACGAATAATACTTACATTTTACATTGTCACATCCTTATTAGTTCCATGAAGTGTAAGTGTATAGGGTTACTTAACTTAGTTTTATAACAATAGAAATTAACTGATTTGAATTGGTACCTCGGTACATTTATAAATACTGGTGGTTGTCCAGCCATCAAAATTAGACCGTAATAAACGGGGATAAAGTATTTTCTCAATGTGCTAAAATATGAATATTATTGTTTTGTTAAATTATTCTTCTAAATGGTAAAAATTGCGTAGACAAAAGGAGGCGTGCAAACCTAATAAGAATTCAGACTTTTGCTCATTATGACATAAAACAGAAAATACTTAGTAAATTTAGATTTAAGGTACCTGATAAATGAACACTTAGAATACTAATTAGTAAACAAATGTTATTAGAAGTCATCTATGAATTATGGTTCATTCTAGTGCAATATTATATCAAACATTTAACTGTTACTTCCGTCTCCGTTTTGCAGAGTCATCAACGAGCGTGTCTAACGTGATCCAATTGGAGGTTTAATGCATCGTTTTTTAAAAGCTTATTTTGTTGACCGTGCAGAAGGTATATACCTTCTAAATGCGAATCTATTTATATCTTATCTTCTATACATATAACAAGAATGTAAATCTAACATTTACGCACTTAGATTTTTGTTGAAAAAAATGTTAGAGGTTTCTAGGAATAAGTAATAAAATACAGTTTAATCGTTTTTACAATTGTATATCTATTTGTACGAACACGCATCACTACTAAAGTACTGCGTTCATGATAAAACCTTTTCAAAAAAATACGTGTGGCACTCGGAGACTGCCGCGGTAAAGCTATTGCATAGCATTTTTTATTAACTTATGCAATTATAACTATTTATTTATTTTATTTATGCAGTATTTTTATTCTTTTGTTTTTTTTTTCTTTGATATTAATTCAAGTTACACTTCTTGAGCGTGGTGACCGATACGAAAACAATTTTTTTTTTTTTTTTTTGGTTAAAATATTTTTATTATCTTACAATACATGTAGGATATTCAGGAATATTAATCATTGAAACTATAGGTTTATGGTAACTGAAATAGAAACAAAAGTTTGAGACTTGATTGGTGTTAGGTTTTTTCGTTACGGAATTTTTGGATTCGGTCTCCACGCTCAAGGCCCACGATAGAAGCTATGCAATAGCTTAATAATCATGAAGCATATCTCCGAGTAACATGTATTAATACAAGTTATTGTAATTTTAATCATTTAAGTACGAGAGGACAGGTGATTAGTAATTGGACTTAATACATTCAGATGAGTTTATTAGTCACAGTTTTTTTACATAAGGTTTCACACGGACGAAGTCGCAGGCACAGATAGTCTTAATATAAAAGACTAGCCTCTGCCCGCGACTTCGTTCGCGTGTATCTATACACTAACACGCAGCAGTTCTCAAAAGGGAAAAAACATCCCGATTATGAAACATTTTTCTTCTTTGTTCCGCTCCTATTTGTCTTAGCGTATAAGCGTATGATATATAGCCTATAACCAATCTCAAAGAATGAACTTGTATAAAACTGAAATAATTGTTCAAATCGGACCAGTAGTTCCTGAGATTACCCCCTACAATATCACAACGTCACAAACTTTGACTCTTTATAATACTAGTATAGATATGATTATTCTTGTTAGTCGCCATCATTATATCAAGCTATATGCAAATTTTCTTACGTAACGTAACGTAGTTGATTCTCAGTTATTGATACAATGTTAAATATCCTAACAATTTTATTTATGGTTAACTTTACGGTTCTCAATTTTTAAACTTGGTAACCTCGTGCCGCCACGTTTCCTGTTAGGTCCCGTTCGTTTCCCGGACGTGACGTCAGCGATCCGCGTCAATAGATCCACTTGACGTGTTCACAATGCTTCGTTTGATTGAAGTTTTAATGACGGTTTCAACTTGGGTCGTTCTGAAAGTTACTTGTATGAATTTGTGTCATAATACACGGAAGCGAACAGTATCATTTGCACCATTAAATTATTTACAATAGGCTGAATGTTGTCATGTTTGGTATAGGTTATTAGTATCTCTCACATCATAGGTTCTTTTTAATATATTTTCATGTAACAAAAAGGTCAAGCAGTTCACTTGAAATCAATGGGACACTGCTACCTAAGGCTATGTATAATCAATATTTAATAGAAACACTGTCTTGCGGTGAGTCGTAATAAGTTTTTTTATTGAGGACTAACGTGGAAAGCTATCTGTACACATATTTGTTGACAATCACCGTACTGTTCGAAATAGACCACAGACTGGCCATTGCTGGCATAAGGTACACAGTCGAGCCTTGCACAGATTCCCTTACATCTAACCTTACTCTTAGACCACAGACTAACCATTGCTGGCATGAGGTACACAGTAGAACTTTGCACAGGTTCTCTCAGTCCTAATACTTCTCTCGTCTGTACTATTGATATTAAATTCCTTTTGTCCATATTATAAGACCGAGAGATCTTAGTCACTAATCCTAGCGAAAGCTACAAGTAAAACATTTTTTAATCTATACTAATATTATAAAGAGGTAAAGTTTATGAGTTTGTGACGTTGTGATGTTGTGGCGTTGTAGGGGGTAATCTCAGGAACTACTGATCCGATTTGAATAATTCTTTCAATGTTATATAGCTCATTCATCGAGAATGGTTATAGGCTATATATCGTCAAGCTAAGATCATTAGGAGCGGAGCACAGATGAAAAATGTTTCAAAATCGGGATGTTTTTCCTTTTGAGAACTGCTACGTGTCAGTGTTGGTGTTAGTGTCTCTATTCCACGTGAACGAAGTCGCGGGCAGAGGCAAGTATATCATAAGAGGCAAACGAACAGGTACTTGATGTTAAGTGATCGCCACCGTCCCTAGACACTAGCAAAACCAAGGGAGTCGCAAATGCGTTCCCAGCCTGTATTTGGGGGGAAGGGGAGAGAAAAGGGGAGGTGGGCCTAATCAAAATCTGTCTGCATAGCATCGATGTGAGGATTTACAAGTTTATTTTGTTAAACAATTATACAGATTAATTTTGTTCTTTGATGTTATTAAGATGCAACTCGTTAACATTTGCTATTAGACGATGTCCTTGAAACATAATTATATTTTTGGTCATGTTGCGAAATGTCTTTACTTCATATACTTTCATCTAGATAAGATAGAAGAGAGAGACATAATAAATTATTCGTATTCCAATAGTTTAGGGATATATAAAAATTATACATTATATTAATTACCGTTGTTTATGCATACAGTTGGAGATATGCACATATCACTAGATATGTTCTCGGCATGTTATATCCGTTTTCTTCAATTAGCAAAGTTAGATTATTAAACGTTCGGTTTAGGTGTCGTCAGTGTAATGGATAGATGTTATTGTTTGACTGGCTATTACTAACTTTTAACTGAGATGTTTAAGCTCCAAAACCTAGTCTATATAAATCCAAACGCTAAAGGCTTATTCCGAGTTTTGCTTATTAATTAACGAAACATTAACCATTAAAGCGTACAATAGAACACGGCGAATACACAAATCAATCGATACGCAAACGGTTTTCGTATGCATGAAATATATATAGCTTTTAGTATTAAAGGTCAGATTTATCGCAGTAGGGTGCTTCTATACTGTAGTATATAGTGTTTGTAGTATGTTTAGCGATTGTGACAATACTCCTATTGACACATTAAACTTTAAGAAATACGAATTTGATATTTTGAAGTCAAATACAGTACACGATCGTCTAAGGATATCACCATTAGATAGAAATAAAAGAATGAAATATCAAAGAGGGAATGCAATTAATAAACTGATTATAGGAGAATCAAAGTACAAATAAGATACAGTATATGTTGTCATATCTGGTGCTGGAACGATATCATCCCATATGATTGAAACATGTCAAAGTATTTATTTTCCCATTAATGAAATAACAAAGGGTTGAGCATTTATTTTTCTTGACCTGAATACGCTATTAACTAAGCAAGGTCTTAACAGCTTCACTGGACTACAAGGGTTGGACGGTTTTTGATACGTTTGTAAAAAATGTTGATTGAGTATGAATTAAAACCCAATAGTTGCAAATATTTTCAGTAACAATCAGAAATTATACTTCTTTTTTAAAGTTACACATAAATCTTACAATATTATATTATTATTATTACCATGTTTAACGTTAAATCATAACTAATGTTATAGATATGAATGTGGGCTTGTTCGTTCGTCTGTTTGCTTGTTACGCTTTCATGCCTTAGTTATTCAACTAGTTAGATTTTGTATAACGTTATAAGTGTTTTGTAGTCCGGTGAAGCTATTAAGAGCTTGCTGAGTCAATAGCGTAGGCAGATCGTAAAAAAAAGTTGTAAGTGTACAGAACAGAACATAGGTTACTTACTTCCAGAATGATTACTATTCTTGAGAATTATATGAAATGTATGTTAACGCGAGTGAAATTGCGGACAAATGCTAGTCAACAATAACATAATGTATACCAAGTGATACATTTTCATTGAACCCACTCTTCAGAAAAAATAGTTACAGGACTTTTTTACGTACTACAGTAATAGAAGGCACCTAACTTAGTGTTTAATGCTGAACGGCATTGTGTCATTGATAAAGCTTATTTGCCTTTCCGGTGAAACACCCTGATAAATTACATGAAAGCGCCTCCTATAGTTACAATATACGGGCGCATCGCGTGATTTTACAGCTAAAGTATCTCTGGCACACCTGCGGCTTTCACAACCTCCGGTTATTAACTGTAGGCTGGTCGAGGCTCTGTTCATTTATTGTTAGGTAATAGATCATTTAGTGTTGTATTAAAACTTTCAGAGACATTATCCAAATGGGTTCTGTCACTGTCTTAGTTTATATTCAGGTCGGTTACGGAGATTTTTTGTTCGTAACATTGACTTGGAATTAAAGGAGCTATAAAATGTTGGTTTATTATTTATATTAATATCCAATTTTGTTCCAACCTTTCATAAATCACCTTGTAAGCCGTTCGCAAATAAGTAATGTTTCTTATAATTATTGTTATCAAAATCAGAGCAACAAAGAAACTGCTAAAGTTGTAAAAATGTGTGTCAAATTAGTTAGGTGAAATTCGTCACTAGCTTACATTAAATAGTCATTAATCATATATACCTAATTAAGTTTAAGCTGAGTTAATAGAGTGTATATACTGTGAACGATTAGGGGCACTTTCAATCAAGATTATTTGCGAATTAGTGCCAAGCTTGCGATGATTGACCTAGTTGTCGTCTCTCGCTGAATGAGAAACGTTCGAGGCATCGTTGTGATACAAAGAGATGGATGACGTTAGATTTATTATCGCATTCCATTTTACTATACTAGTAATATATGTATAGTTCTGCTGTAATGATGTTTGGTGCATTGTTTTCCAACAACTGTGTGAATAAAATTTGCAGATATTTGTCTCAAACGAATATTTTGCGTTTATGGTAAAGCTTACGCTAAGTTCAGAAGAAGAAGAAGAAGTACAGAAGCCTGACACAAATATCTCGGTTTAAAAGCAGTAGTGTATTCCATTTAGAAAAACTTGCAATATGAAAAGGTACCCTACGTCTTCCAACATTTTTTTTAAAACAAACGTTCTTTCGGTCACTTGTTTCAGTTTAGACCGTTATCCTCTTTGTGGTACAAATGATATATCTTTTCAGTTAGACGCATGCCCATTTGCTTCTCCCGGTTTTTCCATTTTACCCCCCAAATTCTAACCCATTATTCTATTACCGTGACAAGAAAATCTTGCCTTATTTTAGTCTGACCCATTTGTGTATAAATGAGGTCGGTTTGTATAAAAGTTCCTCAGAGTTTCTTTGTTGGTTATAATTTTATATTGTGGTTTTTCAGGCAGTTTTGTCTGGTAAAAACCGTGCCTACATAATAGGTGATTGCCTAATACAATTATATAATATAGTGAAATCATGTTGCGAATAGTTGATTTTTTAACTTCGTATAATGTATTCCATCTAGGGTTTTAACGTTTTTTGATTTATTGACTTTCTTTGGTCACTATTGCTTTTTTTATGAATTGAAAGGCTGAAACAAAATTTACAGCTGCAAATGAAAAGTAATTCGTTATTTTCATACATAATTTAAAAATGTATACTTTATCAGGTATAAAAGCTTTGATTCTAATCCACTTAACGCTGCGTGACCGATCTCTTCATTGTCGTTATACTAACGGCTTGTAGTACACACCTGTAAAAGCTATTACCCAAGTTTACGATCCAATAAAGTCATCTGCCGGTTTACTGCAGTGTCATACATAATTTAAGACCATCGGGCGTTGCTATAACACATTTTCACGAGCTACTCCGTGCTCATACAACGTGTAATGCCTCTGAAATACGATAGTACCGCATCGAGCACACTTTATCCGGTTGATTCCGTATCTAATTCTGCATTCTAGTGGCGTGGTTTCATATAATGTTTCGCTTCTAATTTTACTGTGTTATTACTTGAAGAGCTTCGGGTATCTTAAACGTGTTAAATATTTGTTTGTTTAATCTTAGTTAGTATGTGAAAGGAATTCGATGTATTGCTGTATTAACAATGGTGAACTGTGCTTGTGATGATAGAAAACCTTGTAATACAACCATTGTATCGTGATAAGTCGATAGCAAATCTTTGCGTGGTTAAGTGTAAATCAAGTTTTTTTTTTATCGAAGCACGACATTGTGACTTCACTATGCCTGATGTTAAGCATAGTGCAATCCAAAAACATCGGCAACCACCGAGAGACAGATTATCCATCGCCAGTCGCCGCTGTCATGCCGGCCATAACGACGAAGATCACCCGGTACTGGATATGCACAGGCTGATCCCGAAACGCGAGGCGCAGAAGCGAGTCACTATGACGGGCTTTTTCGCCATATGCATGGTGGTTGCGACCCAGTCGGGCTGTAAAACCCTACCACCCCGCTTTCGCCATTGCCTCGTTCGTTATTCAGCAGGGTGCACCACGTGCAGGTGAGGTTGGCTTGGGTGTCTCAAGTCTTAAGATGTTACTCGACACCCCTTACACCCCAAGTAAAGAAGAATCTATCTTTTAGACTCTACACTTGATACCATCTTCAAAATACATTTAATTCAATAATATTTATATTTAATTTCTTTATCAAAAAAACCTAAAACACCAAAACAACCTCAAAATGCTTTTCTCGATTCATATTGTTTTTTTTTATGGCAAAAGTGGCAAACGAATAAGAGGGTCACCTGATGTGAAGTGATCAGAACCATCAGAAGTTATAGCTTCAACGTGGCTCTAGCACCTTCAAGTATATTCAGTAATTGTAATCTTACAAATGTAATTAATATTTTTCGTTTAATGAATTAACTCTATATATATATATTCAGTAATGCATGTCACGAAAGCCGAAAATGCAAATAAGTAATAACAATTAAATGAATATTTTGTGATCTCATTTACATTGCTTAGCAGACGATGGTAACGAGATTGTGAGAGCCAAGAATGCCCCAAAAAGGCAGGGTTAAGCGCCTCGTAAACTGATCTGAATACACAATCAAGGAACCGGGGTTTGTATCCTCGTATTTATGAACAACATTAGGGACCGGTTCGAGCGGAAGTTATTGTTTCCTTCCGTAGATTATAATAAACTCTTTTATGTTGCCTATGTGTTGGTGAATCAAAGTAATCTTAATGATATTGAAGCTTAATAGGCACATTAACTGATCAGTTACCAAAAGTTAATTACAACAAGAAAAATGATTTATTTGCAGAGCAACTTATTCTCAGTACGATTTGATAGATTTCTGTGTTTCTAATAAAGATGGTATACAAGCACTTAAACATTTTGAACTATTTGTTAATCGCTTTTCTTCGGTCAGCCTTTCGATAGGTCATAGAATGTTGGAACAATATATCTACACCGATCAAAAACGCATTATCTCTATTAATATTCAGCTCTAAATTTATAGTCTTTTTACTTTCAACACAAACTTTAACCTAATAATTTTATTATTATATAATAATTATTTAACATATATGCTTATTAAAATGATCGATGAGGGGCTCATCTCCTTCTGTATATATGCTGACTCTGGAGTCCTTTTGTTATACTTACCTTCACAATACAGATGCGTTCTGGTACCTTACTATAGTGATGAAGCAAGCAAGTAGTCTGTCTGAGAAGTAGATGCAAAATTTATCAGTGCGAAATTTATGTATTACCAAGAAAAGGAATCCAACTCGAATCCCAGCTTGCCAAATATGGGCTGCAGCTCCGAAATAGGCATCGTTTGGGTCGTCACGTCGCTGTCTTTATTATCGAGGACGCAGTGCGATCAGTTTACCTCGTTCGAATGCTTACAGGTTTTTAAATTATTATTAAACTCACATTGTAACATCGAGGACATCCCAATAAGAACATGAGGCTGCCGCTAGTCTTTTGTAGTGGATACTTTTTAGTAGTTTTTGAAAATGCAAATAAAACAGTTCTGTGTGTATTATATTTATATTTGTAATAGAAGACGTAACGGCGGTTATTCTGTTTATGAAAATTTGTAGTAAAACGTTCATTAGCATCATAATTGTCTTCACCTCGTCTATGTTGACTTATAGCGAATTTATAATATTAGGATCGTTTGTTGCACCACCTGCTGGGTTTATTTCATAAGAGGCTAATTTGTAATTCAAACTTTCGCTATTCTAAAAAATGTTCCGCTTTTTACCTTTTAAAATATTCTGTGTTTTGTGTCTTTATACCTTTTCGCGAAGTCGTAGTGGGCTAGTAGTTCACCAGTGAAATATCAATCTAATGTCCGCAGGTTCGAACACCGGCATGTACCAATGATTTTTCTGAAGTCACGTACATTTACTAATTTGAATTAGTAACACTATCGGCTGACAGGTAAGTAAAACGTCATGGGGAAACCAGAATCTTTGAATTCTTTAAATTTAAATCATTTCATAAATGTTTTTATAGTGCCATCGTATATGGGAATATATAAAAGTGAGGATTTCTCGAAGTTTGAAATCGCCAATACATTATAGGCTGACGTGGTGATTATGCCCATAGCTTCCTTCAGGACGAGGCCTATGGTCTTACAGTGGGTCTCTTATAGGCTTATGATAATACTAATTAATGCCTTTCCACTATTTCAACTATTAAGTAAATAAGTTATGGTGCTTCCACAGTGAAACCTTCTACAGGTTTTGCCACTGCCACGATATAAACAGTTATGCGAAATTAGTCATTGCATTTGTTATCAAAGCAAATAAAACATAAATTTAAAAAACTGTATAAAACAACGAGAAACAATTATTTCTGGTCTTTTGTTAGTTGGATCAAAGAGTCCATTTAAAAGGTTGGCTTGAGAGGGATAACTCCAGCGCGGGTCGCCATAGGCATCCGGGTTGAGTACCGTTGAACGGCCAGCAATTAGGTCGGCGAAGTGCCCATCTCTGTCGGGTTCTGCGCGCTCGCTGCACAATGCTGTATATATTTAAATTTAACTAGCAATTTATAACATCAACTCGTTCCTTGGTTATTATTAACAGCGTACCATGTAAAGAAGCATATTATTTAATATTATTTTTATCTTTCTTAGGTTTTGTATTTGTTTTGTTGTTATTGTTGTCGAATTCTTTTATAAGCGTAGCTATTTCTTATTTTGTCGATGTATTAGATTTGTACCACATCGTTTGTTGAATCGATAATGTAACTTGTACATATATGTTTGTGTCACAGCTTACCTGTGTAAGGTGCGCTATTCCAATTCAAAGTCAATCTGCTATCTACCCATAGTACAGTTCTATAGATGGCCACAAGATAACCCAATTGAGATGTGGATCTTGTATTAATCACATTTTTATGTCCCTTGGCGAGTGTCAATATCCCTGTTTAATTATGCACCGACAGTGTGTTCCGCGTTAAAGTGCACCCGACGAAAAATTTCATAGCGCCGTAAATAATTGATGGACGCTCGATAAAATGGACCGTCGCGGCAATAAAAACATCGATATCTCGCTTTATTTTGTTTCTTATAATGAAATATTCAAGATGACATATCAATTTATTACTCATGATCAGTTGTAAATAATTCTGCCATGGAACGGTATATGTGATTATTTCTAAATATATGGATTTCGATAGAATTTTTTAAAGATTTTATATAAACTAGACTTTATATTGCCTCAATAAGGTATTTTTTAAAACAGCAGATATTCAAATAACTGATTTCAGTTGACACGATCCGTGCCAAGCCATTTTTGGCTGACATGTCCTTCAGGCTATTTGATATTTTGACAAAAAATAGATGTATTTATAAGACTTTTTTTTTTCGAAATATCTACGCTATTGACCTGACAAGTCTTTAGCCGACGTCAGCTTATCCGGACTACATCACGCATACAATATTACCATATAATTTTGTTTTCAATATTTCTCAAATTTTGTACCACCGGTATACGTGGCACGGAACGTGTTAAGATTTAGTCTTTATACATTGAATGTGTGTAAATACGTATAATGGTATGTTATTGTTTCAGAGCTAGAGGGTTGTCGGGCTTGGTGCGGGCGGCGGCCGCGAGCCCGGCACCATGGCCACCGTGGAGGGGCGGCCGGCGCAATATGGCGTCTCCCTGCGGCAGCTGCGCGAGCTGATGGAGTCGCGCGGCGCCGAGGGCATGGCCAAGATCAACGCGCTCGGAGGGCCGCAGGATATTTGCAAGAAGCTTTACACATCGCCCACAGACGGTCTGTATGCTATTTTGATATTTAATCCCATGGAAATATAGGAATTCTTATTCAGTAGATTTGTTCTATGAAGATGTAGGAATGCATTATCAATACATATTTTACGTAACACTGTCATCAATTCTTTAAGGAAACATTCCATATAATATTAGTTATCAGTCTAGCATTCTATTATAATCATCAAAATGTTAAATAACTATATAGCCAAAGACAGACTGTCATACCTATATTTTATATAATACAATTTTCAAGTGAATTGTACCAAATTTCAAGGGAATTCAAAACTTGTTTAAGTTTGTTTAATTCATTATAACTCGTTCCTTTTGTTGACAAAAGTAACGTCAATCAACGGTCCTGACAACTTACTCCCATTTCTACTCTTGTCGTTTAAGGTCACACGGTATTCTAAGTTAGATAAACTTTGCCCTCGATTATGCCTTAACAATCATATATATAATCATAACTTGTAGCTACAATTAAAATTGTTGTCTTATTCTAAACACTTCAAATTAAAAATGTCTAAATTAATTACCAGTCTATCTCTAAGATCATGCTATTATAGATCGTAAATTTTCTGTGTCCTTGGTAACCAGGTCCGCGTATTTCGAGTTAATTACTTTTCTTAAAGCATTATTACGTTTTGTTTGATCTACATCAGTTAATCTTTAATTTAAATCGGCAGCAGAATTTCCCACTTTCTCAAAACTTTGGTTTTGGAAAACTGGATGTATTTGTTCATATGATACCTCATAAAATGCTTTTTTTTTCTTGTACTGTGATTTTGATAAAATATTTGGAATTCGATTTTGACATCAAGTTATTATCCGGGAACAATATAAGTTTTAACAGTTTGTAAAGGCCGCCTTATGAATTTGATATTTATCGCTGAAGTTTACAAACTTATTCCTTAGCTTATTCCATACATCTCCGGTTTCTACCTTCGATAACATCATTAATGGATTTCGGTTTAATGTCTTGTAGTATTGCGTCATTAATTATATTGCCTTGTTTAATAACTTCTGTTTTGTGTAGTTGATTTATAGCTTCATCTATTATGCTCCAGATAATCGGGAGAACGGAACAATACACCGATGTCCTCGTTTCACGATTACTATTTCTTGTGTTTCCAACTAAGTTTTTCTTTCCTTGTTTACTTTAAAAGAGGAACGATGAGGAGTTTCTGTCTAAATATAGATTTTAACAAAGATTATCTGTTTAGGAATTATATACTTGGATTTTTTGCGACAATAGTTTAAGTAATATGCCAATGGAATTCACTGCAAAGGGTTTTTAGAGTTTTGGGTCGCTGTACATTAGTAAAGTGGTATTTATAGAAAAGTATCTAAATATATTCCCAGCACACTCATTCCTCCTTAAAATTGCCATGTAATCGATTTTGGATACAAGTATATGAATTTTATATTTAGGCCCTAGCATATTTTAATACCAAAATCCACTAATCCTGATAACAATGTACTGTCGTATAATCTCCTAGTATTATAACCTCAAAAACTTTTATTCCCGTAAACCGTCCGTTATCTGAAATTGTGTAGTTTAGTTAACCACATACGGTTGCGCGTTGACGTGGGTAAATCCCTCGGAGATAGCTCCGGGACGTGCCTTCCGTTTGCCCAGGTTTGCTTCGTCTCTAACTGGCAAGATTGCGTATAAAATGTACACGTTAGCTCTTTATTTTCTTAACAGCATTTTCTCATGAATGTGATTTATGTTGGAAAAAACACTTTTGAATCAGTTAAAAATTATATACGTTATTGTAAGAGGGATGAAGAATGTGATGCATAATTGGTTATAGAATGTTAAAAAATGTATCAAGAAGGTTTTATTTTTTAATGATAGGCCGTAGCAATTGTATCCAGTTGCGGCCACCATATACTAGTCATGTGTGTTGGTATGGTGTTTCGTCATACGTATGGTGATAAATCCGTCAACATAATTCTGTTGTCGCGTTTCGGTTTGCGAATGCGAAAATCTTGCTACCAAAAGGCTGGCAAAGAAGCAACGATTATCAACGGATTGTAGTTCTCGCGTTGGTCACCGTTATTTTTTAATTGCACTGTTGTTACCATCAATAGTGTTCCAAACTTATGTTACTGCAATCAATAAAATACTTTTAAAGGCTTCACGGTTAATTATATTTATGCTCGTAGAATAATCGGAATCAGGTCATAATTTATTACTTTTTTAAGTTTAAATATTAATAAGGATTTTTGCCAAATAGTTGATTTTTTTTAAATTGAACTGAATATTGTATACGTTAGCAGGGTAAACTATATCGAATAGATAATCATATATAAAAGCTTCGACTTATCGATAGTTCGTGAAAAGAAAACAGATTCCAAAGTGTTTTAATGGTAACAAAAAAACTTGTCAATAGCTTGTTATAAATTCATCCGCTACTAAGAGTGCAACTGAGCACTTCTTATTCTAAGAAGCCAGACGCTACATTGATTAACATAAGCGCATCCTGTACACGGTGTTCTGTTGGTTCCATTATAGAAGTAATTTTGTCTTAAGTCGAATTTGTAAGTGAATAAAGTCTCTAATAGATGATTAAAAAATGAGACAGTCATGAGGACTACCGAGAGTAGTGAAAACTCGATACAATAGAATAAGTGTGTTCATTTTGGTTTAAAATTAATTATAGTGTAAATTGTTTAAATTTCATAATTTGTAAATTAAAATTATTATCATTAGTCTGGTTTCCCAATTTATTGGCAGTCCTAACAATAATTATATATACATTTTTATATTTTTAATTAATATATAATAGGTCGCATAATGTCAATACAAAATATCAATATTAGATATACATAGGCCCCTATGTTTAATTACAAATTTATCTCCTGCCAAAAATACGACTCAACGCGCCTAAAGCAGGTTACGTTTCTGAACCCCTCGTTTCGCCCAAAACTTGAATAGCAACTAAACAAAAAAATCGGTTGAGAAACAGGAGAAAAGGTCAATTGAACTAATTTCTTTTCGACTATTTGTATATAGATTACTAACCTCTGCTCGCGACTTCGTCTGCGTGGAGTAGGTACTTTGAGCTAACACGCAGCGGAAGCAATTCAATTCAAGAGGAAAAAATACCCGATTTTGAAACGTACTTCATTGATGCTCCGTTCCTATTGATCTTAGCATGATGATATATAGTCTATAACCTTCCTCGATAAATGAGCTATATAACAATGAAAGAATTTTTCAAAACGGACCAGTACTTCTTGATATTACCCTCTACGCGTCACAAACTTCCCCACTTTATAATATTAGTATAGATCGATCCAATGTATTACGTAAACAGTAATGCAACTTATGTTTTATAGAATTTATGAATGGTTTGTGTCGAATCACTACTATGTATCTGTCTAAATAAAATAATACAACGAATCGTATCTTAAAACGCGATCGGCGATGCGAGAAATAGCAAGCCAAGAACGACATCGAGGTCAAGCTTCGTATCAGATAAATCGATACAAGTAGGTAATTCCTACCCTATTTCTAAACATGGCTGAAATACTCTACTCCACAGTATTAAATATAATATCTTTATCACATATTACCCTGTATTTGGCATCAGATCCCCTCGCTGTGACATTATCATCTGAACTCATCGATTTTACTAGGCATAAGGTTTGATAATAATCTACGAGAGCTTCGGACAGTGCTATTTCATTAATCGAAGTGTAATATTTACATTATTTATTCAGTATGAAAGTGTGGGTTAAATATGATTTTTAATTCTTTTAACGCTTCGACGGATTCTTTAAGTCCCAGATTTCAAATTAGCGCATCTAGCTTCTAAATATTTAGTGAAATATTTCAAGTTATAATTTTCATATCATTTGTTTTTTTAATTTTTTAATAAATAGGTTTTTTAAAACTTATGCTATCAACAGTCTGTTGACCAATGCATCATAAGGTCTATATTAGCTTGTATGGAGCTTAAACTCTTACGGCGTTATTACAAAAAAGTAAAATATATATTAAATACTAGCTATAAAAAGGTTTCGTACTAAATGCAACGCGCTCGCCTTATCCTTTTTTCGCAAGTCTAACTTAACCTAACCAAAGCGAGACAAAAGAACAAGATGGCGAACATTCAGCGAGCGCGGTGCAATAAACACGTAATCTTTTTAAAGCAAATATTCAATACGTATTTATCTTTTTTGTAATATCACCGTTCTGGTTTTTGGACAGATCAAGGAGTTAATGTATTAAAATGGCGATAGAATCACATCATCTAAATAAAAAATATATCCAAATATAACATTACAGGTGAATAAGTGTTATAATATGATGAGCTTATGCTCGCTTTTTTTCCATCCTGTTATAAAATCTCCCGTGTTTTTTTATCTACACATTTCAAGCCACCTGCATAATTCGCATTTTAGTAGTGATAGAGCCAAGCTGAAGCTGTTATTGTTTTCAGCACGAATGGGTCGGCTCGTCCGGGGAAGCACCACCCTCTCACAGAAAACTGACGTGAAGTAACAGTGCTTGCATTGTTGCGTTTCGTTCGGTCAGTGAGAGAGCTGGAGACCCACCTCCCCTTCCCTTCCTCTTCCTGCTTCCCTTCCTGTCCCCCCCGCCCTCCTCCCAAACACAGGCTGGCAACGCACTTGTGACCTCCCTGGTGTTGCAAGTGTCTATGGACGGTGGTGATCACCTAGCATCAGGTGACCCATCTGTTCGTTTGCCTCCTATGATATAAAAAAAAAAACTTTTTTACAATTGGTTCACACTTTCAGTCAAGAAAAAGTATCAAACATATAGACAGACTGTCAGAATTGCTTCCGCATTATAATATTAGCATAGATTATAACAGTATTTAAAACTTTCATATTGAGTTCTTAATAACAGGAACTTCAACTAACCCCCAATTTCTGTTCGAAACAAAACTGTAACAAAGAAACGATGTTAAGTAACTTCAAACAAAACTCGACTTTGGTTTTATGTAAACACGCAAAGCCTTCTTTTAAACGAACTGAATAATAATTAAGCTTTTTAAACGGTAATTATGTTTTCGACAACGTTAATACTAGGTGCTTCATTGTGTTACTGTTTTCTTAGTTGCGAAAATATTCAAAGAGTAATAATAAATTCCAAGATATAATAGTTAAATAACATTTTCTCTCTGTTTTTGTTAATGAAATGGAAATTAAATTTTTATTTTAAACTTTCGATTTTTTATTGAGCATACTTCACGCGACTTTAGTCTACAATCTACAATATATATATAATCTCTTAAGCTAAATAATGGTGAAACTTAGATCGAATTTCACCACTGAATGAGTACTATCTTCTATACTATAGTTATGGTATGTTACACGGATTTGTACCGATATATAGGTGGTAGAGCCACGCTTTAGCTATTACTGTTTCAGCATGAATGGGTCGGGTCAGCTCTTCCGGGTTACTACACAGAAAAACGACGTGAAGTTACAGTGCTTGCATTGTTGCGTTCCGTTTCGTCAGTGAGAGCGCCGGAAGACTATCTCCCCCTCCCCCTCCTCTCCTCTCTTCCCTTCCCTATCCTCCCTCCCTCTTAAACACGAGCTGGCAACGCACTTGCGACTCCCCTGTTGTTGCAAGTGTCTATGGACGGTGGTGATAACTTAACATCAGGTGACCCACCTCTTATTTTGCTTGCTATGATATAAAAAAAAAATGTCGAAGAAAGATATATAGATAGATAGAAAACTTTTAGGGTAACTTTCTTTTGAGATCTGTTTTTCTCTCTCATTTTGACTTTAACAATATGTATCATATCTTACCATTCTTAGATCGGCAGTGACACCTATAGTATATAGGTCATATTAGTCTACTGTTCATTCATGCTAAAAAGAGGAACATTTATAACAAATAAAAATAAATACATCCGTCACATATCAAACAGTATAACAAATCCATCACGGTCATGAATATCTTTACTCTTAGATATAATTTTCACAGTTCCTTACGCATTATATTTATTTTTGTAAGACGAAATTGATCTATCCACAACGGTAAATGGACCATTAAAATGATTTGTAGTATCTGAATATTTATTTATTCGTTGCAATTAGGAATTTTATCGTCTCTAAAGAAAACTCACATGACGTCTGAACGATAAGCGAATTAATCGGGATTATAATTATAAATGATATAATTTTATGGTAGTTCGGTATTAAATTTATTATTGTAATAAAAACGAGGAATCGTCTCTGATTGGAATTGTTTATCGTTAAATTTATTGACAATCTGCGATCGAATGACGAACTGCTAATGAAAAATAATGAAATGGTTGGACGTATATGAACAGTCGCAGAGGTATATTATGATAATCCATTCGAACCTTTGCGGTCGTGACTCCTGCTTATTTAAAAAAAAGTCGAGGACTTCATAAGGACATTTTTATACTGTTTACCAATTAATTAAACATATGATGGGTTCGACAAGGTCAGTACCAAAAATCAACATTAGACGTGCACAGACCGCAAGCGCAACACGTAACGAGCATGCCGGTGACATTTCACTAGCATGTTGAGGTTATCGGTGATGCAAACCCATGTTTTTCTCCTGTCAAAAATCTCTCAACGTAACTAGTTTTCACTTAAAATATGTGGCATATTATATCCGGGTTGAAGTAATATGATGCTGTAACTTCATAGGCGATCTTCTGTCACTAGTTAGTTGTTATTACATTCGGCATTGTCTTCCGTTTCTATAATAGTTTATAGAATGATAAATAGAAGTTAAATAACGATGTGATCCAAGAAGGTAAACACTTTTAAATCTAGAAGGAAACTGGCACTCAAGTGCTAGAACACAACAAAGGTGCTTCGTGACAGATTTTAAGTTTTACAGTGGAAGCTAGCCAGGCGGACTTAAAAAAAACCCATGGTATAATTACATCATGAAGTTTTCCTTCGCTGGCATCTACGATTTAAACCTACATCAATCGTTGTTTTGTTCAGAATACGCTATCAACTAAGCCATCATTGTTTCAAATCAACATGCCAATGAATTTTCCCTACCATTGATATATACATTTTAAATTCGGAATATTAAGCGTTGAAATGTCATACATATTGACGTGATCAAATATAACGAAACCTATAACGACCTTATTAATTCGAGGGTTCCCGTCATGAGGGTTATAAAATCCCTAATAAATTTACACATTAAACCTTCTACGAGCTTGTGTCATGGACCTTCACAAATTTATCCAAATCTTTGCCCAATAGAGAAGACCGGAACACAATAATCGGAGAATAAATTACAAATCAAGTACTCGTACATTTTTTTATATCATAGGACGCAAACGAACAGGTGGGTTGCCTGATTTTAAGTAATTACCCTTCTATAGACACTAGCAACACCAGGGGATTCGTTAGTGCGTTACTAGCTTGTGTTTGGAGGAATGGGGGACATGGTGGAAGGTAGAGAGAAGGGGAGGGGGCTGGGCCGGCGGTGTTTCTGTGTATCGGGTGGTACTACCATGGGCGAGCCGACCCATGCATGCTGAAACCAGTAATAGCTTTAGGATGGCTCTGCCATCTCCACATTGTGGTTGGCACCCTTATCCATTAAGAACTTAGTGTATTCAATGTTTCAACAGAGATGAGCTATAATGAAGAATCTTTACTTGGTAAACGTATCATAAATTTCCGTCGCCACCAGTTACAATATATTTCAGACGTCATTAATTACATTTTGATGAGCAATGTGACTAACGAGATGACGAAACGTGTTAGAAGTACATGACACACTTCTGTACCATAATTATGTACATTTTTCCAACATTGCTAACGCGAGACGCATATAGTATGAGTAAGTTAGCAGAGCAAATACACAATTTGAAAGGTCGTAGTAGTTGTGGGTAAATAAAGAAAATATCAGCAGATTATCTTTATATTTACGATTCTTCTGTCCATCTGTATGTGACTGATCTCCTACTAAAAGGACAGATTTTGATGAAATACTTTGTGAGTGTTGGATAGAAGAATGGTTTAGATTCACAATTGAACTCGGTAGGTGGTGCCATGGTTGAATTTCAGATTTTTTTTATTATAAACGCAGAACAATGTCTGCCTGATCCGCCAGTATATTATTAGTTTTAAAACCGTGCAATGAATACTACTCAGATCAACGTTCAGCTTAGTCCTTAAATTGTCATAAAATATGTTATGATAGACGAAGGCGAGTTTAAGTAAACTTGATTCAGTTGCATTACAGAAAATACATAAATTTGTTGACTTAATGTAACAATCTGTAATATTTATCAAAAAGGCGACTTGTCATCTGGTTCTTATTGATAACTAACTGCCCGCATACTAACTAGTAACGAAGAAAATGAATCAAACTCTTCTTTTACACTACGATCATATAATGAAGTAAAATGGGATAGTGTAATGGGATAGGGATAGTGTATTTTATGTCACTTATTCCCTCACTATTTTGTGTGGAGATTTTCATACATTTTCTTTCATATAAACCTTGCCCTGATAAATACAACAATGTTATATTGTCATTGGTTTTCTAATCTTCAACAAAGTAATGTATAGATTATTTAAATCTAACAATTGCATTGTTATGTAAAAAAACACGAATCATTTCCATGATTATGATATCTCCTTAGAAATATTACCATTCAATAGCTTCATTAAACAAAAACAAACAGCTAAGAAAAATTTGCATCTATATTGCTTCGTGTCCTTCTCGTCACCGTTGAAGGAACATTATTATCATGTCAAATGCACCCGATATACCGGTAAATGTTGCAAATAAATTTTTATCCGGTGGTATTCTAAGACACGTGTATGCTAGCCGATTGCAGTGTTATTTCTCTTAATGTGATTGTATCTGTAACTGAAGTAGTTAAATGTATTTATTTAACTAGCTTAATTCGTATCAATACAGATGTAACCAATGCATTGAGAACAGTACTTTTTTCTGTATGAAAAGTATCGTTTACTGTACTCCTGACATGTATGCAAAACTTTTTCATTTTTGCATTTATAATATTAGTTAGGACTAGTTTGGATATTGTCCTATCACTTGTAAACTCTTGATAGAACGCCGTGTCATCAATGTCCGTCGCTAAAGCCAATTGTACACTTTAAAATTATCCTTCTGAATTTGGCATATCAAAGCAACGTCTTTATCTTTGCAGCGTATCATTCCACTACTTACCTACGGGATTCGAAACAAGTTTTAAGCTTACGTCTAAATTAAACTTCCTCTCGAATGTATTAACGTGTGGAACATTGCCAAAATGTGCAAGTAACATTGTGATTACGTTGGTCAGATCAATGGAGTTGTGACTAGAATACACATACAGGTGATGTAATGGAAGATGCCATGAGATTCTTTTGTGCTATTATTTCTGGTATAAACGTAAACAACGGACCATGCATCGACCTACTTATACTAGATATTGAATATTAAAAGAGATCGTAAAGAGCGTTGTTACGACATTGAAAGAGACATTATAAGAACATATTTGTCCATGTGCTTTGAAGTATTCAACGATTCTGTCATCGGAATAATAGAGCCTCTGATTTATTTTTATAACAATTATATTTCAATGGTAATATTCTTTCTCGTACCCTTAAAACTGAGATGTCTGTTTCCTTAATACCTTCATATGATTACTCTTCTAGACGCTCTTCTTTTGATTTGTATCGTCCATCGATGTGGTAGAATGAACAGAATCCACAAAGTAGTTTGTATACAAATAACCCTTTTCCAGGTTTAGTATACCTGTTAAGCGGTGAAGAGTTTATCTACTCTGTATTCGCATGTAGTACTTCGTATTTTGCTATCGTAAACTCTGTTTCTAATTTAGAAGAGATAAGTAACATAACAAAGTACTTTTACTTATTATTATTAAAGTTCCAGGTGGATTACGCTTTTAACATCTTAAAATATCAACAATTGCAACATGGACATTGAATTGAGAAATAATATTTTAACATAAATAAAGCGGTCACATATATGAACGATTTGAATGATGCGAACCTAATACTAAAATTAGAAAGAGTGATAACGAATGAAATTAAAATTGATCAAACATTTCACAATAATGAAGGCACGATATGATGTATTGTGACTGAAAATAAATTGCCTTTCAAGTTCCCTACGAGTATCAAGTTTAATTAAAACTGTGCTATAGAAGCTTATCTAAGCGGATATTGACGTGACTACAACGGATTTAGAATAATACACAAGCGGGAGATATTATATCAAAATTGTTGTAGGTACAAATTAAATCTACCATGTGTTCTTTAGTAAAAGATTGATTAAATACAATATTTATATTATAGCTTAACCTCATTAACACCTGACGGAAAATAAATACTAACAGGAATGTTTTATATTTAATTTGAATATTAAAGAGTATATGTCGGTAAAACAAACCAAGTATTGTAATTCGATTTCATGGCTGTTTGTATGAAAAAACTTAGAATAACCCAATGCTTTCAACAAATGATGAGGATTAATTTGTTCTATATACGTCAATAGATGTAAATTTCCCAAAAAATTAAACCTATAACTATAGACACAGCAGAAGAAGCAGTTAGAGTTTTGGAAAATTTCTCGTTACCCTAATCTCCCATCAGTCAGAGTTTTTGTGATCTTGATCTACAAAAGCAAAACGATAAGACAAAGTTGTTCCGCTAAGTCTCGGCTGGTTCCCTTCACTGTGACTTTAAAACTTAACTGAACTGGTTCGGATCAAGATACCGAGATAACGCAAATCGCATTAGCGGCGTTCGACATTGCGGTAACGATGTTTCCCTGAGTATTTTTCCAGCAATGGAAGAGTGGTTTATTACGAAAGCTATTTTGATCTGTGTCGAATAAATTTGTTTAAGAAGGGATTTATAATGTTTAAAATTGTTATCTATTTGTGTCCTTTTTTCTTAATTTAGGCATCATTCTATTGTCAATGTTATTAATTCCAGTTGGTCATACTATAACTTTGTTTGTAATATACATACGTTTTATTGAAAAACACATGTTATTAATCATTTTTATTGACATAAAACAATATAATAGAATGAGTCTACATATATTTCCGATCGAAGGTCGTTCGGGTACTTTAAGCGCGCAGAAAGCAATCGAGCCAATGACGTCATCGCACTCCAACCACCCCTTATATGCCTGCATCTGACAGCTTATACAAATGATGCCGCGTACCCTGAAACCTCCTGACAACCGGAGTTTGCGTTCATCCCTATTGTTTCGCACTGATGGTATTCCACTGAATACGTATTATGAGAGATTGATAACTTGGATGAGGAAACGGTGAAAACTTTTATCATTGGATTTATCAAACACTGAATGATGATAAATTGATTCGATACTAATGATAAGAAATTAATTAATCACGGTTGTATATAGAAAAGTAAACTTTTAGTAAGTAGAGTGAGTAAATTAATTGCACTCGTATTTAAAACATATGAAGAAAGTAAAAAACGAATACGTTTCCAATATGGGGTATATTCTATAATATTAATTTTAGCATTCATACTAAAATGTAAGAACATGCACTGAACTAATGTTCAGGCTTAGCAAATGCTTTCGTACATGCAATAAATCGATATTACGAAGGTATTGTTACATCTAACAAATTTACGTTCCTCTGGGAAAGTGAAATAAGAACGAAACAAAAATATAAAGAAAAAGGACTCAAATAAACTTTTAGTAAAAACATCAGAAGAAGAAAGGTTACGGCGTTATTAAAAGACAGCGTGGAAAGATAAATCAGTCCTGTCTCGAATAAATGGGTTCTCGAACAAGGTCGCACACGTATCGGTAACCCAACCAAGGCTGACTGATCATTTATCAACCCTGAAACTTTTCTAATGTCAATAAATTAATGATGGCCGATGGAACCTTGGCTTGGCTTAGTTGTTTTCGTACCATACCCCGGGGTTGGCACCTTGTTACGTTAAGCAATTGCCATGATACGCGCTCGATGCGTGAACATGTAAATTGGAATTTAATGAAGTTGCAGTCGTTTCAATGATTTTTGCTTTTGTTAAATAAATTATCCTTATAAGAACAAAGATGCTATCGTCAGGGTGACTGTTTTTTACGTCGCAAAATACATGCCAAATCACTAACTTGATTTCTATACTACAATATATATTAAAATTTACATCATTCAAAGTCAAATCTATCAAATACTTATCCATTAATTCTCGATTATATATTATTTTATCCGTACGTCAATTACACTCGGTAGACATATCTATCTATATATTTTATTATTATTATTATTTAATTATTAATACTTTTAAACGAGCAATTCTTGTATATTTTTATATTTGTATATATTCAGGATCTCGGAAACGGCGTCATCTATTTCCGTGAAACTTAGTATGTAGTTAGTTTCGGGGACGATAAATCGATCTAGCTAGATTTTATTCATGGAAAACGTTTTTTAAGTGAGATTTAGGGCAATGAAAAAATATAGCTAGAATATGAAGGTGAATTTCGCACCCGCTGTCAAAACAAAAATAGCTCTGATGGAGATCGTTTGTTTCGAACATCCGTGTAACCCCAGTTCGAATCCGAGTGACAGCAAAAGAGGTATATTTTATTTATTTATTTTTTTTGAAAAAAAAAAAACTAATTTTGTGAGGTTAAACCTAACAGTTTATTTTGATTTAAAAATGTTTTTTAAATAACCGAGCTAGGCTCGGTCGCCCAGGTACTAAAGACCGATAAGGCAAACAGTTTATGTCATAAAAAAACACGAAAAATTTGTCTTTCATACGATAATGAACAGTAAATTGTTGACATGTATGTGTTTATTTCATTTTAATCTATTTGTTAGTAGATAAATGTCAAACAATTTTAAATATATTTCCTTGAAGAGAAGCCTTTGTTACACAATATCATCTACCACATCCCATACGTCAGAACTTCGGTTCACTTTAAGGACTACTAACAAGTATCACTGGTACGTTATATTAATACGACAATGATGACTAATTGAAAATATTCAAAGTTAGTTATAACGTCATCAAATGTGCACGGTTGATATACGAGAAAAGGTTTAATGTATGGGCCATCTCTTGCAGTAGTGTTATGAGGGCTGGCAATCGCATATTCTCGTATCCAAAGCTCCTTACCTCCTCTGCACTTTCTAACGGATCATTGATATTCAAGGTCAAGCTCAAATTTTTGCACTTTATCAAGTAACTATGTAACTGTAGACAACGCCTAAAGGAGTTTTATCAGTAACCATTATTTTCCATATCAGATACTTGAAAAGAAGATATCTAACGCAAATACTCCGAAGATTAAAGCTGCATTTCCGTAAATTTTGATTGAACACAATGTACCGATTTTGGAATTATGAGCAACAAATGTAGATTAAAAGCAATATGTCAAAGAGTTAATCAGTGTTCATAAATACACAAGAGTTGTGTTCAAATGATAAAGTGCGGATACGTATGACTAAAAGTAAATAGTCATCGCGTCATGAATGGATGTGCACAATTATATACTGTTGAAACGCATTCATCTATACAAAGTGATTTATATTTGCCCGGTGTGCATAAAGTAAATACGTTACGAGGAATACCGATAGATAAACATGAAGCTAAAGTATCAACAAGTCAACATACTATCGAGAAAAAAAAAACACCTAGATATATTTTAGAATGAAACGAGACTTCGATTTACGGTCATATTACTATTAAATTCAAGGTTCACTTTCAAATGAACGTAATATATGCAACGTAAAAATGTTGTGTTTGTTGCAACATATCGCGTGCATTAGCAACGTTTACGTTTAAGCCTGCCACCGCGGCCAGAGTAAACTAATTTGTGTTCATATTGTTGTTTGTCTTTACGATAGTAATAATGGACTTATTTATTAACCAAGGATGTTACGAAGTGTTATAATTGCTTTATTTCATATATTATTAATATTTTTCAATGAAATTAATATTTAGAAATTAGAGATATATCTTTCTGCTTCAGGGTTTTAGATAGGGATTCACTGCTCAAGAATTTCTCGCAGTGTAGATGGTTAGAAAAAAGTTCAGTATGTCACTAACACAAGAGATTGTTTCGCTGATTTTACCAATTTTGTGTTGAGTTTATTACCGTTTACATCTCTACGTGTCTTCGATGAACAATTTTGTTCTCCGTAAAGTCGTTAGACTACTGCAAATGAATCAACCTTAATAAAACTCTTATTATCTTTAGGCAAAATGAGATTTAGCTGTATTTATTTTTTATTGACATCAGGTATGAAGACAAAAAGAAGTCCAAGTACTACTAGAAACTTTGTTCATTGTAGGAAGTAATGGTTGTAGTAGAATACACCTGTTGTAGTCTGGTGAAGCTGTAAAGGCCTTGCAAGGTCAATAGCATAATCAGTACGAAAAAAAAAATACACAAGAATGCGTTCATAAGTAAACACATTCTTATTATATGACACGTTAGAAGATAATATCCCTGGCTGTTTTACATTAAATCTGTTTATTGGATTTAGAACTTGTATTTCCTTGAATTGATAATATCTATAATTTTTATGGCGGAGTTAAAAATGATTCATAAGCATAAAGACATCTTTAGTTAATAAAATTAACATTTCACGAAATACTTTATAGTCTGCGTAATTCTATTTGTATGATTATATCACTTCTATTTTGGGATACATATATTGCTCAAATTAATCAAGATTTGGATACACTGTTACTGTTGTTATCCCACGTCTCGTCATATAAAGTGTGCAAATAACATTTTTTACAATGCTTAAAGATAAACCTTGCTGAAATTCTAATATTTGTATTCATTTTATATATTATCACTATCGGGTCCGATGGACGTTGTCCGGCCCTGATAATAAAAAAAAAATGACGAATTATATACCTAAACCGTCCTCGTGAATAATTATTCTATCTATTAATGTAACCAGTATGAAAAGCCGCTCAGTAGTTTTTGAGTTTATCGTGAACAGACAGACAGACGGATTAAGAGACTTTGTCTAATAAGATGTAATGATATACTTGTAAAAAACATAGGACGATCTCAACATCTCTTGTAAATTACTCTTGTACCGGTAAAGTCGCCAGTTTGTTTAGATTGACGCAGCCGAGGGTCATGATTCAGATGTGGCTAGTGAGACGTAACGCATCGAGATTGTTGACGTGACTGCATCATCGATGATGTAACGTTCGGGATATGTTTTTGGTCGGAGTACATCAGCAATACTTGTTGTAAGTCTAAGGAAGGTTGATTAAAAGCTTAATTTTCAGTATGTATCCAATACAGAGCATAAATAAACGAGTCCGTTGTTTGTTTAGACAAATCTACGAAACGGCTAAACAGATTCTGTCGAGACAGTTATAGGCAGATAGAGTATTATCTACTCGTTTCCATATATTTTATTTAGTAATGAAACAGAGATAACTTGGAATTAGTAAAAGGTCAAAGGCAGAATTGGAATTTAAAGAAATACATCTCATAATGCATCCAAATAGAATATACGGTTTCCTTGAAGCAACAAAACCATTTTAATCTGGACGTAGTTACAGAGACTAATTCTTCTGTATATAATAAACCGAGACGTGATATTTAAATACATTATACCTCCTATGTTTCTCAATCGAATTCCTTTTTTTCTGTTTATAGCCATTAGTGAAGCTTTAGTTGGTAATAAAAATAAATGTGATTAGTTGAAGTGACTAATACAATAGAAACTTAGAAAAATAATGAAATTACGTTTGAGTATACACCACTAGACGACCATTTTGTACTGCTTTATAGGTGGTAAAGCCAAACTGAAGCTATTACTGGCTTCAGCATGAATGGGTTGGCTTGCCCGGGGTAGTGTCATCGTCTCACAGAAAACCGACGTGAAGTAACACTGCTTGCATTGGTGCGTTTCGTTCGTTTAGTGAGATTGCCGGAAGACCACCTCAAAACCCCTCCCCCCAAACACAGACTGGCAACGTACTTGCCGACTCCTCTAGTGTTGTTAATGCCTATGGACGGTGGTGATAACTTAAAATCAGGTGACCACCTACACGTTGGCCTCCTTTGTTATAAAAAAAATCTGGAAGTATAAATCAATAAAACGGACCGAACAAATTGTTATACTAAGTCATATATTTACGTCAATTATTATCAAAGGTGTGTTAATGTTACATGCGTAATTTTAGTACAACTTCATCCATACGTTAATTGTGGTTTAGTTGGTCTAATAGGGTATATTTAGTGCTGAGGTTATATCTCACACGATGACGTGATCGCCAAGCGGAATGCTGTGACTTGAATATAATGACGGAATGATGATGTCACTTGAGGACGTAGTGACCAGTGATTGTTCGATGCCAGGATTGTTTGTTACGGGTTTATAAATAGTCATGAGTAACGTTAGGGTTAATTTATTCATTTATAATTTTCATTGTGAATGTGTACCAATCGTTTAAGAAACGTAAAAACATATGAAATTGAAGGGCCTTTCTTATTGTAAGCACTAATAATACAATTTTCTTTATATCGCATATGGACAATTTTAACACCAAGAGCATCATTGTTGTCTTTGTCATTGAAGAACGCGTTTCAATCCCTCAACTTCTTGGGGGTTCCTTCTTGTTAATCTAAATATATAAAGATCCAATATCTTGATGTTTGTCCGCGATGAAATTCGGAACTACTCAACCGATCTTCCGGAAAGTTTGCATTTCTTTATATAAATTGGTCCAACTTGAAAGATAGGATAACTTATATTTAGATTAACGGCTTCAATATTTTTATTTACAAATTAAATTATTGTCATTGTTGATTAATTGTGAGTTTCATAAATACCGACCAGAGGGCGCTTTGATTTTTTTTTTTTTTTTGAGAGAAAACTGTAGGACCGACTGTTATGAGATAGTCACGTTTTAATTTTGAATATATTCTTCAAGTTCAGTTTATTTTATGACACACGTGTTCTGTTAATCATGTTATAACTGAGCCACAGCAAGGCGTGGCCGGGTTAGCTAATAGAAACTTGTAATGAAAATAGAGTTTCTTTGAGCCTCAATAACGTCAAAGTACTGAACGTATCACCATAGGAATATGAACATTCGGTGCGGAATTTCTCGTAGATGGTTCTATGCTATTTAACTTTTGCAAATTTTAAAGTTATATAATGTTCAGTGAAATGGGGAGTATCAACTATCAGATCAGGTCCCCGTCAGCAGCGGCTCAAGCCTAGGTCCGTTCCCTCTGCGTGGAACCCTTGAGTACGCTGCTCGCCTTATCAAACTGAAATAGTTTAGAATATTATCCGATACGAAATATATATAAGAATTGTGGAGTTATGTATGCTTGGTACACATATATGTTTCAACAACTCATATATGTATGAATAGTTATCTTACCTTAGCTCAGATAGGTTGCGAGTTGCACGTATCCGCCCATGCCGAGGTGTCCGTGCACCCTTGAGCTAGATGTCAAATAAAATCGGCTGAGTGCCTTAAGCGCTCGCTTGCGTGACCCGATGAAGCTGTTAGGACCTTCCTAGGTTAATAGCGTAGTCATTTTGAAAAAAAAAAACAAGTATCAACTAGTAATCTATATATTATTAATACGTGAAGCAATGTTTTTGTATCCCTTTTTAACCTATTTCCCGTCGACGTGTGAACTTGAAATTTGGCATAGTTAAAGTTTATATGAGAAGTGCAGAAAGCTGTTTATTTTATATAAAATGCATTAGAAGTACATTAAATTAATTAAAATATGCACTACTCACACTACTACTTGAATTTTACATAACATATACACACATGCAAATAAAAAAGACATTATGACAGCCGTCAATAATAACGAACTTCAAAAAAGGTTGTGAAAGAGGTTGCTATGCTCAACTATATGTATTTTTTAACTCTTACGTTTTAATTACCATTTTTCATCCTACATTCAACAATGATATTATAAAATATAACTATTATTGTAATGTTTATTATTTTTTATGGTGAACTCACTTCAAATGATGAATTTATAAAAAAATGAGCCAAATAATACTATTTCTAAGCAAAAGAAGAAATTTATTCATAAAAGTAATCCATGACTTAGACCTCCGCGGTTACAAGTTGCAATTGAACCTCATGTATCAACAAAAAAGTATTTATTTTCAAAAGCTAATGGTAGTATTAAAAACGTCTTTGTCTTGGATTCACCATTTGATTGTATTGTGCTGTGCATCTATTACTTTTCCAAACGATGATACTGGGCATATCACTATTTCTCATAATGAACAGACTACATTTAATTCATTATCACCCAGAAATACCACCCCATGGTGTCGTGTAAAATTAATTGAAAATTGTGTCGTGGGTTGTGATAAAATTTCTTTATTTTCATAAAATTATGTTTGGTTAAAATTTGAGCTTTACCACGTGGTTTTTGTTTCCAATTTATAATTAATTTTCATGTTCATTTACACGTAGATTTTTTTTAATGATTATATAATAAAAATCATGGCAAATAGCAAATATCTGAGTAGCCATGATGAAAACCTTTGATTATAGAAGTATAAATTTTGACAAAAGAACTCTAATAAAGTTCAAATTTTAAAAAAGTAATTAACTATGGTCGAATGTCGACCACTGGGCGCCCACTAGTAAGATGAATAGCGTCAACAGAACCACAGAGAAGATACGTATTTGTTAAAACAGTGTAAGATTATAACTTAACTTAGTAATCCTTTGAGTGTGTATGTCAAGTACTTAACCGTACAATAACATTAAAAGCGATAAAATGGAAACTATATACGTTCTGTAAATAAGCAAATAGCTATTCTCAACATAATAAATAGAGTGGGTTATACAAATGATATGTTCGTTCGACAACGGGGACTGCGGGGTAAATGGCGCCGTCAGTTAAATTGCTAATCCACAATACCTACGTTTATCCCTGAAGCCCAGTAGTGTCAGATGTCTAAATGCATTAATTGCTGTGTGAGAAAAAGGCCACACCTAAGAGCGGAATGTAAAGAGGTAGTAAGACACCAGCAATTATATAGTAACAGAGATCTCATCTCCATTTTTATAATAATACGGTACCGAATATATAGTTAATTTAATTCTCGTTTAAAATATTCAGCGTATTTTAAATTCGCGTCTACACTGTTGAATACAGACTGCTTTTATGCAATGCATGATTAGTTAAAATTCACAGCGAGACTTCACGCCAATGCAAAATGATATTTTTGTTAATAATATCCAAGTAGTGACGAGGAACATGTGTTAAAATATATTTTTGAACGGTTTGATAATATCATTTGCGATAATACAGTGTGAGGTTTTGTTATTAAATGTAGAACTTTTGTATCTTTCAGACCATTCAATATTTTGAACCATGGTAGTTAATCAATACTAAGTAGAATTAATTTGACTGTTAATTTTTGTATTCTTAAATATTATATGCAAATAAGAAATACAGACAAAGATATATTTGTGACATTACTTATATAAATAAATAAAAAAATGATGTGCTTTATAAATATAGTAGCTTCTGTCCGCGACTTCGTCCATCGGGAATAATTACTTTGGGCTAACACTAACACGCAGCGGCAGCTCTCAAACGGCGAGAGTAGCCGATTCATTTGTACTCCGCCCCTATTGGTTTTAACGTGACCTTATAGCCTTCCTCAATAAATGAGCTATCTATGCTATCTATGAATAGAAGAATTTGAATCGGGCTAATAGTTCCCGAGATTACCCCCTAAAAACCTTACAAATTCACAAACTAACCTCTTTATGATATTAGTATAGATTAGGTGCAAGTATCATTACAATTCATCCAGCCACGCAGAAATCATTATGCTGTAAAATGTTCTTGTATGAGCAATGAGTGATAACATTGATATTTCTGATCTCATGACTAAAGTATTTGTACTGTGTGTTTGAGCGTTGACCTCTGTTTTATGAATTATTTTGCACAACGAGACCCTAATTGGCTCTATCATCACGTCCGCGGTAACGTGTTACTCAATTATGCTATGCAACTAACTACAAAATGTAAAGCAGAAATACTTTACTTATTTTAACCTTACTTATGTCCAACTGTCTTCTTTAATTTCTTGAAAATATAAAAAGTAAATTAAATAAATTAGGTATTACCTTGAAATATTTTAAAGTATGAATGATGCGAGAAATATGTAATCTATTAGCATAAATAAGATTTTCTTTACTTTTTTTATTTTTAAAGTTATTTCGGTCTAAAAAGAGGCTTCTTAGTCAATTATAATCGGATTAAATTATGTGTTCTTTTTTTTCGGTCTGACTACTCTATTGACCTAGCAATGTCTTAACAGTTTCACCGGACTAATGTGTTCTAAATAACAGACGAAAATGTTTCGTTTCTGTATGAGAATAGAGTTTCAAATACACTGCAAGAAACTTTTCAGATTATATAAAGCAGGGATTCCCAAACTGAGTTCCGTAGAGTAGTCATCAGGGTTTCGCCAATATACTTATTATTAGCTAATAAGAATAACGTGTTTCATTTCAATGATCTTAAATATCATTGGTTTCAATTATATTACACATTTCTTAAAAAAATGTTCTTATATATATGTCAGTGTTGATTTGTAATCATTTGATATAGGGTTCCATAATAGGTATTTGATTGGTATTCCGTTATCTTTAAAGTTTAGAAACCCCTGATACAAGAACCCAATTGATAATAAAGGGTTTATGTTACAAAAGAATCATTTTGATTAATGAAACTGAAAAGTTCAATATATAACTGAAAGAATTAATAATACGAAAAGCGATACACAAGCAACATAACATTGCTAAATTATTATTATTATACTGTATATAAGAGAATCAGTCACCATTAAACTAACAAATAAACCAGTAATTTATGTCTGGCTTGTACGTTGCGGACTCGATTTTCGCGTTCAAATCAATTTTCACGGTAACGTCAGCTACCCTCTCGCTTCCGTCGAGTCACCTTCCCTTCCAAGAGATAGTTCTCCTAGTAACAGAATACTTCCGCTTCCTTTATATAACCCAATTTCCAATTCACCTCTTATACAAAATGTTTAAGCTTAGTACCTACTTTTATTTCCGAATTTCGTTCAAAGTAATTTAGTTATTGGCGCTGTTGGGTTTTCCAATAATATCTTATCTGAGTTTACACATTTATTAACCAATGATTTACGCTTGACACTTATCAATAGATAAACTCATTACGGTTGTAATTTCTCACTACATACTCGCACTAACCTTATTTTCTTATTGATGTGAAACATATAAAGGCGCGGGTAAACCTGATTGTTAGCGTGGCGAGTGTGCGAGACGTGGCGACGCGATGCCATGCGCAAGTACTGTGCGCAATCTCTCTTCCTACACTGAGTTCGCATACTTATAAAGTAATTTGAGATTCATTCGATTCGAACAATTTCGATGTTTCACATCTGCAAGGCGTCTCTCGACGTCTCAATTTTAAGTAGCATACGATTTGTAACTATAGGTAAATAATTTAGCATATTTTATTAATGCCAATCTGTTATGAATTTAATTAATGACAAGGTTCCGAGATATTTTCGTTATTGACCCGACGTTAATCAATCAAGTAACGAGTGTTATCGTTCCAGCTGAATTTAGGGATTATGGATACATATAATATAATGATGGAACACTCGTCCGAACTCTCACACATCCATTAGGCAACCGATCGCGCCAACGGAAACATAAAGCGTATACTGTATACCCAAAACGAAACTTTAAACTCCCTCGCAACAGAAACAAACCAGGTACAAATGTTTTATGATTGAACGGCTCACAGGTATTTTCGTGCACAATATTAATACGAAGATTAAAATAAACCTTAGTTTAACGAAAGACGGACGACCGGCTCACTACAAAACGTCTAAAACAAATAACCAAAATGTTCCCCCAATATACGTTACACAAGCCCGCGTTATTGAGGTTCTACATCATTTTATTTACAGCTGTTGCAGGTTAATGTGGCCTGTACTGTAAACAGTACGAAACAATCAGGCTATTTTTGTCCTGTTTACACGTACGAGTAGATATCAGGGTGAGAGAAGAATGTAAAATCGGTATTCATGCAATATAACGCTTTACGTAACGTCTCACGTAAGTTGTTTCTTCTGTGTTACTTTCTAATTACTTATTGTGTCTTAATACTATTCGGAAAATACGCAACGTAAGCGTACAAAACAATCTGAAATCAAAAACACATCAGCTCTTACAAGCTTTATGTCTCTCGAATTAATCTTCGTGATTGATTGCGTAATAAAACGGACATCATGGAGATAGTAAACCTGGATTCATAATTTTCTCCAAGCGGCCATGACTTAGTCATGTCGAAGGGCTTCGCACGAATATCGATTATTTTCAATGCTTTAATTAACCCGAGGTACCAGATTATTGTTAAAATATACATTGCAGTTGTATTGTTTCGTGTTCATTTAAACGATTTTTTATTTCGTTGTAATCGTTCTTGTATTGTCTACTGAAGTATGTCAATTTCCATAGTTTTTACTCGTATATCATTAGTCACATGATTTTTGATGTTCCCAGACACATACGAATTCCGAGACATGTTTTGCGACGTTCAAAAATAGAACGCAGCGGGTACTATACGTTCTCCCTGTATGACGCCTGCCCGTGTTCGCGTCCCGCTCCATCTTATTACCTGGACGTATACCTGTCCTGTTCTTCCGCGCTCGGTTCATTGTTTCAGAGCGTGGCTTCGTCGGACGGTGGACTGAAATAGGTACGAAGCGTCCGAAACAGACGGTTCATGCTATCGAAAACCGTTGCGAGGTCACTGCCGAGAAACGCACGAGTACGCTAATTTCTTTATAAACCAATATTTAACACATAGTAAATAATATATTCACACGATCACATTCACATATTTCGCTTTGAAACATACAATTTCAGAGTTAAAATTAATTGCGAGCCAAACTTAAAATAGATCAATACAAACATTGTTAGGCAATTGAGACTGGAATATTGTTTCCAAAACTTTCATGATCGATAATAATTGCCTTATAGTATATTAGTTTTGTAATTAGGTAGATGTAGGGTTTAATTGGAACTATTGAATTGCAAATATAAAGATTCGAGTATATCGGTCTGAAATGTGCAGTTCATTGACAGATATGCGAAAGGTGTTAATCTTCGCCCAATAAGGAAAGACGTTACGAATACCACACGGAATAAACTTCTCCTCCGTCCTATATTCCTATGCTTCAACAACAAGATAACAATATAATTCTAGAGCCAAAACAAAAGTAATTGAACGTCTTCCTACTTTCTTCCATAATAATTATAAAACGTTCGAAAAAGTATGAATTACATATTATCAAACGATGTTTGCATTAAGTAGATGTTATATTCATTTATTAGCTCAGTTATCCTAATAAAGAATATAAATATCTTCAAATACCAGGACAATGTATTTCTGCCTCATATAATTTTCGTCTGAGCGAATAACAAAAACACATTACCAGATATTCTATTCTAGTTGTTGTTGCGAGAAACCTTGATAGACCGTACTCTAGCTGTGTGCCGTCGTTGTCTCCCAGACGTGTAATTTTTCTGGCGTCTCCCCGAGTATCGACTGGGGAGCAATGCCAGCTAAACGGAGTACATTTACTGCTAACGGCGCCCGCTAGTAGCCATTTTGCGTGCCTCGCGTATTTGATTTATTTACGACACCATCTGAAACATTTTTGTTTTTAAGTTTTTAAATAATACCTACAAACGTACGGTCGTAGTTATTCAGTTTTCTAGCTTCAATTTTAGTTATTTCTATTACTGTGTTTTGAAATTTGTAATCGCAATGATGAAGAAAATTTTAACTTAATTTTTTTATTACGCCTTTCAAATAAAGTGATTAGCTCCTGAATCATTTTAGCGCTTCCGAAGCTTTCATTAAGGATTTACTCTTTTAAATGATTTTCATTATTTTTATGAGTCGTAACTATTTTTTTTATTGTTACAAAATCATAGTTAAAATGGCCTCTTTGTATCTTATATAATATTTAAGTACCTGGACGATCTAGTCTAGCTCGGTTCTTAAGAAATATATATTTCAGCTTCACAAAATTAGCATTTTTTACCAAAAAAAAAGGTAACTATTTTGTTGCACTCGGATTCGAACTAGGGTTAGACGAATTTTCGAAGCAACCTATTTCCATTCAAGCTATTTTTGTTTTAACAGCGGTGGCGATATTTACCTTTATATTCTATCTATATTTTTTCATTGCCCGAAAACTCTGATAAAAAAGTTTTCTATGAATGAATTCTGGCTAGATCGATTTATCGTCTCCCGAAACCACTTACACACAAGTTTCACGAAAATCGCAAACGCCAGTTCCGATATCCTGAATATATAACAATATAAAATATACAAGAATTGCTCGTTAAAAGATATAAAATTACTCAAATAATTTTCGTATTGAAATTATGGATTAACTGGTGTTTTAATAATAACAGTATGTTCCAGTTACAGAATTAGAAGAGATCGATCGGTATTCGTGTATTTTTAATCGCTATCACAAAAGTGATCGTAATGAGTACGACAGTATAAACATGTGCTTGTCCTTTTAATGTTTTCATGAATTTTGATGAGTGTTTATCCATCGTCACTCGAAAATGTCAAAAGAGTTGCGGTACCGTTCACTCACTTGTCATTGACAGTTTTCATATCAGATCTTGCCTCTATGAAAAAATAATGAGATTTCGATTTGAAGCTTGTTATATATGTAACGGGGTTACAATACGTTTTTACATTCATATCAAAATGTATAAAACGTTTCGTTTGTGTATCAATATATAGTCACGTAATCTGAAGTTCTAAACTTAGGTTCTTAAATCTAGAGCCATTTTATTTTGTACTATTTTGTGGATCTAAATTAAATTGATGACAGAATGTACACGTAACCAAACCCCAAGACTAGCACTCGGGAATAAAATGAATGGTTCATTAAAATCTGTGGGTTTATGTAATGTCATCTTTGTTTTCCCGACATCCGAGGAAGCAAGAAAGCTTTACAGGGTGATTAAGCCTTGAATCAAAAACCGATAAAATTTATTATTATTGATTATTTACATATTTTATATTGTTGGTAACCACTGGGGTGACATAGTCAATTAGTGACCAAATTCCAATTACAAATTAAAAAAAATAAGGTACCAATAGAATCTAGGTTTTGTTTCTCATTTTAAAATGAAACAATCGATTTTAATACAAAAAAGTTAAATACTTGTTTTAAAAAGGTTATATTTTAAATGCACCGCACTCGCTGAATGTCCGCCATCATGCTCTTTTGTCTCGCTTTGGTTAGGTTAGGTTAGACTTGCGAAAAAAGGATAACGCGAATTTGCCTCGGGCAAGCACGGTGCATTTAGTACGAAACCTTTTTAAAGCAAGAACTTAATACTTATTTTACTTTTTTGTAATAACACCGAATAAGTCTATACTAATATTATAAAGCTGGAGGATTTGTTTGTTTCTTTAGTTGAATGTGCTAATCTCAAGAACTACTGATCCGATTTGAGAGCTCATTTATCGAGGAAGGCTATATGATACATTTCATCATGCTAAGACCATAGGAGCGGAGCGCCATAGAAGAATGGTTCAAACTTGGGTTTTTATTTTCCTTTTGAGAGCTTTCGCTGCTTGTTACCGTTATCCCAAAGTAACTACTCAACGCGGACGAAGTCGCGGGAACAGCTAGTAATTAATATAAAACTGTTTTTCTGTGAAACGTTGCTAAGTATTTTAATTGCTACCGCATTATACATGTTGGTACTGATATACCTATCGCAGTTATTAACTTCTCTAGTCCTTTGGCAAACTCCGATGCCAATACAACGTGACCGAATTAGGAACACTCAACTCAGTTCAGTCACTTTCGCTTCTGGGCTTAAGGCATGCATAAGGGGGCATTGAAGAAGCTCTCGAAACCGTGGACGCTATATTTGACACCAGGGTTATCAGATTAAAGGAATTTGTTGACGGAACCGATTCGTGAGATCTTGGATTAAGATCTCATTAGAAATTGATTTTGTTCATGCAATTTTCTACGTGTCTTTTAATACTATATTTACAGGTGGATCTTAAACATTATTTACATGAGTTTTTTTTTTTTGGTAATAGTGTTAAATTTTATAACAAAGCCCCAAAACATTACCGATTTGCAACATCTGCGTTTATTAAATAAATGTTACGGGCAGCAACACAGAGGTCGAAATCTTTCGAAATCTTAGATATTTAATAGATTTCATATTATAAAGCTAAGTTCTCCACCACATGTCTGTCTGTCTGTTCGGGTTAAACTCAAAAACTGCTATGCGGATTTTCATACGGTTTATTAATATATAGAGTGATTCACGAGGAAAGAATGGGTGTGTATATGTCAAGATTTTTTGTAAACTGGTTGAAATGTAACGATAATTGTTGGAAGTATCCGAAAGGCTAAACCGTCTGGTAGCTTTTATCGAAAATGCTGCGTAATCCGTTTGAGATATAACAAAACGATTGGGATAATAAACGACGCAAACTAAGTCGCGAAAATCAGATAGTGTTTTATTTTTTATTTATTAATTTTTTTTTAAACTATAATTTCAAATTTCTCATATATATATATATATATATATATATATTACATAGTTTTATGGAACGACCATTTACTAAGCGTTCATGTTACTTCCGTTGTATACTTATTAAATTCAATGTTGCGTTTTGAGTGTGCTAACAATTTTGATTTACGATATGCAAACTTGGCGACTAACTGTTAGTAATAATTTGAGGTATGAACATTGCCCGCTCGCAACGGAAGAGTCAGCATCGATCTGTTGACGGACGGAGCGAAACACGTGTAATCGATTGTCGAGATTACATGTCAATCCACAACATATTTTAATTAATTTATTAATATATTTTTTTTTATCGAAGCACGACATAGTGACTGCACTATGCCTGATGTTAAGCATAGTACAATCCAAAAACATCGGCAACCACCGAGAGACAGATTATCCATCGCCGGTCGCCGCTTTCATGCCGGCCATAATGACGAAAGTCACCCGGTACTGAATATGCACAGGCTGATACCGAAACGCGACGCGCAGAAGCGCATCACTATGACGGGCTTTTTCGCCATATACATGGTGGTTGCGATCCAGTCGGGCTGTAAAACCCTACCACCCCGCTTTCGCCATTGCCTCGTTCGTTATTCAGCAGGGTGCACCACGTGCAGGTGAGGTTGGCTTGGGTGTCTCAAGTCTTAAGATGTTACTCGACACCCCTTACACCCCAAAATTATATTATTATATTTATATTAATTCTATTTTGTATCATTAATATATACAAATTATATATTCATTGATTAATTGGTTTCCTTTTTGTTGTAGTTAGACGTAGTAGTAGTCAATAAGTTCCAGGCGGAAGTGCAAAGTAGAATCCACCTTAGTATTCAATGATAGATTTCCGCAAAGTAACGCCTTCTTCAATCAATTACAGAATTTGTTTACTAAATCAAATGTCGTGATAAATAAATACCTCATGTAACAAATAGTGCTGTTAGTTTTTTTGGTATTTAATTGAACTAAATTGTTAATTAAAATCTCGCTTTGTTGCTCCTCCGTAATAGACAAGATCGTATCCTGTACTCAGTTGGCATATAACAATAACTGTGTATTGATTCTTTGGTTATGGTTTAACTACAAAACTTATATTTTAAAGAAAATTCCTTAATTTATGTCGAAATATAAAAATACAGTTAGTATTTTAAATAATTCATTTGTCAAATATATCTCAAATCAATAATAATTAATATTAACAATTATTAATCCCAGTAAATGTATTATTGGGATTAATTGTTGTTAATATCAATTATTAGTATCTGGGCGACCGAGCCTAGCTCGGTTCTTTATAAAATATTTTTAAATTAAAATAAACTGTTCGGTTTGCCTTATAAAATTAACATTTTTTTTTTTCACAAATATATATATATATATATATATATATATATATATCTCTTTTGCTGTCACTCGGACTCGGACTGGGGTTACACGGGTTTTCGAACCAACCAATTTCCATCTGAGCTATTTTTGTTTTGACAGCGCAGGCGACATTGAACTTTATATTCTAGCTATATTTTTTTCATTGCCTGAAAACTCAGTGTAAAAAGTTAATATAAAAATCTAGCTGGATCGATTTATCGTCCCCGAAACTACCTACATACTAAGTATCACGGAAATAGATGATACCGTTCCCAAAATCCTGTATATATATATGAATATACAAGAGTTGCTCGTTTAATGGCATTAGATAGATTATATAACAAAATAAAAAGGAGTATATAGCACTCAGGAATATATCTTTCTGACAAGGGTTTTCAACAGCTGATCAGTATTATTACTCCGAACACACTAATTCACAAACTTCATAATATTAAGTATAGATAGATGGTTTTTTCTAACAATGGTAACACGGACCCAATATTATAATAATAATTCTCGCAAACACAATGTTTCACTTCCTCACTCTATTCGCTTAGGGGGGATAATAAATCTTTCACTATTATTGTCGTGTCGTAAACAACCGAAATTGGTGCGTTCACGTGTACGGGTATAAATAAAAATTTCCCAGCCCTTGTAGTGGGCGGTGAAATTCCTCAGCGGCCGGTGTGTCTCGTGACGTTACGTCATCAGTCGGTGACGCGGGACTGGGCTCGTATTAAACTAAGTATCGTAGGTTTTTTTTTATTCGTACCTGTAACGTAAAATTATGTCAAGAGATATTTGTTTTAGCTAAATCCTGGCCTGTCCAATTTAGAAGCTTATGACGAACTGATTAACAGACTGTTGACAGCATAAGTTTACAAATTTTAGAAAACGTAAATAACAACAATATATGTAATGTAAAATTGTAATTAAAAAAAGAGGAGTGTAAGTTCTCACGCGATATAAGTAACACTTAGTATTTGATAATCACATCATACCCAAAAGAGTTACACTTAAACAAAAACGATTAGATATATAAAAAAATACTGCGCCATTTGGATTTCTGCGTTTTAAAAATCAGCAGATGGGTTAATAAGTTAGGGTGCAAACTAGTAATCTGTTCATAGTATTTTGATATAAAAACATTATAGGATCATCTATTATTATATTCATTTATCCATAATGCATGTAGTAAATTTTTGAGTTTTAAGCGCAGTTCAAATCCTCTCTAAATAGTTCTACATACAATTCTCGTAGATGTTACGTTGTTATTGAATTAATGAGATTCATAGCCGTTTATAACAAATCTAACACAATATTAGGTTTACACTAAGTTAAAAGGTATAAGTAAGTAAAATGTGAAACACATTTGTAACGTAGTAAACAACCCTGTATAGACTATAGGTATGCCAGCTCAGTGCGACAAGAGAGATTACGCACAGTCACTTACGTATGGCATCGCGTCGCCACGCCAACAATCAGTTTTACCCTCACCTATAGATGTTTCACACCAAAAGAAAAGTGAGATAGAAAAACAAACAAGATCAAAATGGAACATTTTTTTATTTTTTTTTATATCAAAGGATGCAAACGAACTGGTGGGTCACGTGATGTTAAGTGATCACCACCGTCCATAGACACTAGTGACATCAGGGACGTCGCAAGTGCGTTGCCAGCCTATATATGAGAGAATGGGGAGGGGAAGGAAAGAGGAAGGGACGTGGGCCTCCGGCTCTCTCACTGACCGAACGAAACACAACAATGCAAGCATTGTTATTTCACGTCGGTTATCTGTGAGAGGGGTTGTACTACCCCGGAGGAGTCGACCCATTCATGCTAAAACCAAAAATAGCTTCAGCGGGGCTCTACCACCTACAATAACATCTCCAAGATTTATAAAATTAACTTGAAATGAACCTTCGACACAGTCTTTTCCAATAAGACTTTGTCGATTCTACAGAACTCTTGCGAATTATTTATTCTTTGAAAGTTATCACACAAAATATTCGATGCTCTTTGGACGTCTGCCCGTTTATCGAATGTTAGGTAACTGTTGAAACAGTACGTCATCGCAGCCCTGGTGTTGACGAAACAGTTCTAGTGTGGGCAGACACATGATAAAACCGTCTCGATATAAACATTAATCATCCTCATCAGCTTGCTAATTGTAGAGTAATTAAGGATGTCATTTGTGTCAGCCCTATTAGATACAAAATGTCTTTCACTATTATAAAATTTAATTGACCAGTTTTTTTTTAATGTGAAACATCTATAGGCGGAGGGTAAACCTGATTGTAGACGTGGTGACGCAAAACACGAACGAAATACTCAAAAACATTTGCTACCATATCTGTATATATACTTAGGATTCAAACTGTTTTGTCGGCCACTCGTTCTACTAGTATTAGGCGGCACGCACTAACAACCTAGCGCTCTTTGATAAATGCCGACAAAGATACCGCGCCCGTGCCTAGTTTAAATTTTTTTTTGATAAAAATGAATATCTATATAATAAAATAAATATGCAGTCATTATTTAATAGAACAAATTTACGTTTTCATTATGCCATAACTGATTCTTGTCGTAATCTGTTCTTTCGATTTCAAACAATTTCGATGTTTTACATCTGGCAGACGTCTCGTGACAGCTCATTTTTTTTTTTAATTTGAGTATCATTTTGGCACAGGAAACGTCTGATTAAGTTCCAAATATGTCGTTTTACGCTAGGATCGTATATGAATTGTTATCAGGTATGTAGTTTTTTTATAATAACAATTTAGGTTTGTATAATATACGTACATGATGATTTTACAGTTTTTATTAATCAAATTCCTTTCTTTGTATTATGTTGTTTACATTTTAAGTAATCGAAGTTTCGAGAATTCTACAATTAAAATTATATGAATGTCAATAGATTCTATCTGTATGTATGTATGTATGTATAAATTAATTGTATATATAAACATAAGAAGTATATTCAATTTATTATTAAAAATCAATCAGAAACGTCAAGCTATTGACAACCGTATACATATTAAAATAACGTTATATTTTATTTGCATGGCTGCGAATCGGTCAGACAAATATACCTAGCTCGTACACTGACTACTGCGAATAGTTAACTGTATTTAATACACCGCTTTATGCTAATGTAATTAAGGTTTATGTTTATTTGTAATTTATGTAAACTATTTTCGTTGCTAAGTATGATATGTATTTTGAGTCGATGTTTACATAATATTGTAGTTAAATATTATCCTTAATAGTAACCAAATTGTAACGTATGATTGTGTTGTATGTCATAATTAATATTTAAAAGAATGTAGGTATTAATGAATGGCTTCCTTTATATCTAAACTAGATTATGCCCGCGACATCCACGTCAAAAAGTTATATTGGGCTAACACGCAGCGGAATCTCTCAAAAGAGAATAAAAAAATCCCGATTTTTAAACATTCTTCATTGGTGCTCCGCTCTTATTGATCTTAGCGTGATTATATAATATAGCGTATAGCCTTCCTAAATAAGCTATCAAACACTGAAATATTTTTTCAAAACGTGCCAGTAGTTCCTGAGATTAGCGCGTTCCAGCAAACAAATTCTAAACTTTATGATACTAATTCTATTAGTATAGAACCGTGAAAGTCTTGTGATATATATCTCGAAGTCAATGTTTCCGTCTATATGTTAATACCCTTGTACCTCAATAATTACTGAACCGATATTACGTTTTCAAAGTTTGGTTTAGTCTCTTGCCAGGGTTTAGTATTTTTTTTTATATTATACAAGGATAAGCCATTGTGATAATGTGACTTATCTATGATTCGCTTGGTGATATTACATATTCTTATGTGGATAAGTGAAATAATTTAACACAAACGAATCTGTACGTAACGTGTATAGAAAAAAGATTACACTGGCGTTCCATATATATAGAATAGGGTTGTTACAATGTTGTGCGATCATGGTTTTTTTTTTAATATATAAAATATCAGAGCACTGGTTTTTCTAGAGTTCCGTACCTACAGTAGTCGTCAATCTTTCTGGATGCTCTGATCATAGCCGTAAGTTCGGGCTTGCACATAATATAGTGAAGAGTCAAAACGAAGTAAAATCATTATTATATATATCTAAAATTATCATTTATTTATCCTTAAAATGTCTGAATGTTACAGTTGTGTTCTGCGCAACTACATATATTCAGAGCGATGGAAGTGAAAAGTTATATGATACTAACCTGATGGTAGAGCCACGCTGAAGCTATTATTGGTTTCAGCCTGAATGGTTCGGCTCGTCCGGGGTAGTATCACCCTCTCACAAAAAACCGACGTAAAGTAACAGTGCTTACATTGTTGCGTTTCGTTCGGTCAGTGATAGCTCCGGAAACCCATCCCCCCCCCCCCCCTCTCCTCTCCCTTCCCCTTTCCATTTATCTTCATTCCCCCAAACACAGGCTGGCAACGCACTTGCGACTCCTCTGGCGTTGCTAGTGTCTATGGACGGCGGTGATCGATTAACAACAGGTGACCCGCATGTTCGTTTGCTTCCTATATGACATAAAAAAAAAACTGCCCGCGACTTAGTCCGCGTGGAACTTTATATAAGAAAAGAAACAGTGATGAATAAAGTCATCTGAATGTATTAAGTTCATTTACTTATCTACTCATCTCTCTTACTTAAGTCGCGTCGTCATTAAAATTATAATAGCTTGATAGACTAAACCGATTTTAATGAAACGAAAGCTAAATGTTACTACAAGATATGGCTTTGTGATATGGTGTTATTACAAAAAAGTTAAATACTTGGTTTAAAAAAGGTTTCGTACGAAGTTCACCGCGCTCGCCCGGAGTAAGATCGCGTTATCCTTTTTTCGCAAGTGTAACCTAACCTAACCAAAGCGAGACAAAAGAGCAAGACGGCGACCATACACCGAGAGATCTTTTTAAAGCAAGCGTTCAAAACGTGTTTAACTTTTTTGTAATAACACCGATTACGTTTACATTGTTATTATACGTATAGATGTTGGTGATAGGTATCTGAACGCGTTACCTTTAAATCATAAGTGCTCATATACCAGGTGACTGTTTAGACAGTAGCAATAGTTCTGGAGGATGCTTTGCATTAAATTCTCGTTATAAATCAATTATTAAAAAGGTGCTTAGTATTGTACCTAATTATCTAGAAAAATACAAAAATTATACACTATCCTCTACGCCACTATGTTAAAGCACAGTGTCAATGACCGTCGGGTGATTTCATTTTTATTTGAAAGGGAACGTGGGAAAGTCAAGAATAGAACAAAAGGGTTTTTTGCTAATTTTACTATCGAAAATTATTAACTCCTCCGGGTCGCCCATTGTAACTTTTGGCATCGGTCATTGCACTTAGGTCTATTATTTTATTTACACGTTTATAGCTATACTTTTGAAAGTCTTAGAACAAACTTTAACTAAGGTTTTTTGGTTGTTTATTAGTATTTGTTTTAATATTTTATATATTACATTTGACCATGAAGTATTATGTCCTGTAATACTGCGAATGTTTAACCTTTCATCTGATATGATTGATTTTTATCAACTGTTCTATAAACAGTTGCGTTGAAATTTAGTCGTGTAACACGCTAATGGCTTTGATCGGTTTATGGTAATTCAAAAATTGCTATTAAAAAATACGCTATACTTCAAACGTTTTTCTTCACAGTACCGAAGCAATAGATTGCTAAGTTGAACCTAAACTATACTATTAACAAATGAGTAATTCGGCAAACCCTATTTAATTAATATTAGTTTCGTAGTAAAGTGAAAGTAAGTAAAGTGAAATTATAACGTAAATTAAACGATTCAGTAGATCGCATGTGCCTTCGTTATTATTGCAACAACGTTCATAAAGTTAATTATGTTTGCGTTCATTATATTTTGTAACGTGTATATTGTTATGTATATTTTTAATGAGCTCATCCTCCGTTTATTGTTGTTTTCATTATATATATGTATAAATGAAGTAAAGACAAAACAGTTTGGTATCTTTTTATCCTATTTGTGAACTTTTTTTGATGTGAGACATCTATAGGCGCGGGTAAACCTGATTGTTGGCGTGGCGAGTGTGTGAGGCGTGGCGACGCGATGCCTTGCGCAAGCGACTGTGCGCAATGTCTCTTGCCGCATACCTATAGTGTAATTTCAGAATTTGAGATTCGTTCGATTTGAACAATTTCGATGTTTCACATCTGCCAAGAGTCCCGTGACGGCTCAATTTTTTTTACATGTGTTTATCACTACTAGCTTAGTTATAGCGTGGTCGGGTAGACATGAATTGAATCGGAGCTTTCTGTACAAGAAGATATCGTGATGAAATCATAGAATGTTAGTTTGTTTATTTTTTTAATATCCGTCTATTTAGCAACCATTTTCTTTTAGTTACAATTCAGAGCCAGTCTCCCTCTAGGCTTAACGTTTTTAAAAATAACATTTTTTCTAAACAAATAAATTGACCTTAATATATTTATGAGAAATTTATTATAACAGTTTTATTCATTAAAGTATATATATATGTACTTAGGTGACAACCATAAAATAAAATGGCGATCATATAAGATTATCCCCGGTCATCGACCCCCGTTCGTTCTTAGAGTACCGTCTATTTTTCAGTAGCAAAGCCATTGCGGATAGGGCGGTCTCCGAAATAGAATCGTTGCTAATATTATCTTATGAATACTGTATATCAGAAATATTCAGTACTATTTGGTTTACTACTGTGGTGAGACGCGTAAGAGGACTATTTGTAGGAGGAAATCTGATTCCGTTATGTAAATGCCTCTTATACCAAGGATTTTATATATAACATTTTTTATTATAAATATTTATGCCTTATCGGTTCACTCGCGTTTAATTTCCTTTTTTCTTTTGGTGCTAATAATTTCAGCTGTTCCACACTATTCTCCTGTACTATTGTTTTGTGCTTACACAGCGTACTTGACTAATATACGTTTTGTATGTTAATTGCTTCGCTCCTAAGAACCCTAGCGTGATGTTAGATAGTATTTAAGTTACCTAAATAAATAGACAATAAAATATAATTAGGATTTTGTAAATCTAACTGGTAGCTCGAGAAAGTAACGCGTTGAAACAAACAAAAGAGGAAACAATCTTTTAAGCTTAAGAATATTAATACAGTTATACTTTGTGAGTTATTATGCGTTGTAACAGCCATATATATGTAAATTTAAGCAATATTACGCTCCCTTCTGTAATCATTACATAGTATAAAACTATTTTAATATTTTTCGATTTAAAGCTATAGTACTGCATTTAGAAAAGGTACGCTTGTTTTTAGCAATTTATGATCACACATGTTTAAGACTAGCGGGCCCAGTAGTTGTCTCGCCCTGATAATAAAAAAAATCTTCATAAATTATTTACCTAAACCTTTTTCATGAATCATTTTATCTACTGATGAAAACCGCTTGAAAATCTGTTTAGTAATTTTTGTGTCTATCGCGAACAAATATACAGACAGACGTGGTAGAGGACTTTGTTTTATAGTATGTCGTTATTTTTTTTTTTATATCAAAGGAGGCAAACGAACTTGTGGGTCACGTGAGTTTAAGTGATCACCACCGTCCATAGACACTAGCGATACCAGGGAAATCGCAAGTGTGTTGCTAGACTGTATATGGGAGAGGGGGAGGGGAAGGAAAGGGAATGGAGGAACGACGAAGAGAGGTGGGCCTCCGGCGCTCTCACTGACCGAACAAAACACAACAATGCAAGCACTGTTATTTCACGTCGGTTTTCTGTGAAAGGGATGGTACTACCCCGGACGAGCCGACCCATTCATGCTGAAACCAGTAATAGCTTCAGCGTGGCTCTACCACCTACTAAACTCCTAACTAAACTGATTCCTAGACAACTGCAACAATTAAGAAAACCTAAAACGTACAGACACGTTACATTAACATTGTTATTATATGTATAGGTTATACCTGAATACCGATAATATTTACACAATATTAATTATACTACACTCAAACTATTTATTACAAAGTATAATGATAGCAACAAATAATAACAGACGCGTTCGTTGTATATAAATTGGTTTAACCAGAATCGATGTAGCGTAACTGATCGCATACATATGAAACGTTATCGTGCACGGCCTGAGGGATCGTTACCCGGGGCTGTTGTTTTTACTCTTCCAATAAAACTGACCCATCATACGGGCGGCGGTTTTTTTTTTTTCGAACTGACTACGCTATTGGCCTTAATTTTCGGGCGGCGGCAATACACGCTGCGATCTTATTCCGGGACGGATCTCACCCAGTTTCAGGGGTCGTAAATCTTATGGTCATTTTATAGGTGACGTTTTATTATGTGAGCAAATTTGTCATCAAACGTTAGAACTAAATATACGTTTCGTTACATTTCAAAATAAGCTAATTCCGGCCAAAATATTATGCGTTATTTATCAAGATTTTCAAATTTTGTACATGTAAAATATGATGATCATAAAAAAAGTAAAACCCTTATGGAAGGTAAAATTTGAACTTCGTCATATAAAAAATGGATATCTTAAAAAAAAATAAACATGTTATTTGAATGATTAAAATTGGACACATATATTCTCTGCTTGATCTTCCAAATATCTAGTATAAGAGTTATTAAAAGTAGTAAAGAATGCTATCTTTGTGGTACAAATTTACTGACTTACCATTATTAGTGAATCTGTGTTATACACATTATGTGAGAGACGAAAATCTATAGCAGTTGTGGTCACGTGTTTGAAATGAAACATTCTGGAATTTATCGAATAAAATACAATCTATGATACACTTCTAAACTATAATTAATTTTAATATCTAATGGTAGATTCAAATCATGTAACAAACTGAAGTTTGTGATGAAAAAACCGTTGAATATTATTCGGTTATTATATTGATGTGTTCCGATAACTGTATTTGTGATTCAGCCCGTTTCCGGTTTTTACCCTTTCAACACCACTCTTATACCGTAGTGATAACGGTGATGATGATATTAGGTGTAATTGTAGTTGAGGATGTCAAAAATATTACTTTTTTTCAATACATTGATATTCATGTTTTTTTGATTATCATTTTTTTATGCAGAATAAGTTGTCATTCAAATAAATACCACAAATTGATCTATACATGAAACTGAGCCTGAGTAATTAAATGATTAGTTAAAAATGCGTTCACTAATTTTTTGGACAGTTTTACTATATGTCATAGGACTTCGTTCGGATTATCTCAAACTATCCAAGTTAAAAAAACACATTTTATAAATCAGGTAAAATGTCTATGGTATCCCTATTTAGTGTGACTACGAAGATAGTGTGGAGGAGGAGTTATCTGCTAAAGTTGGACAAAGTTGTCGAAGTCGACTTACTAAAGTAATTTAGAATTATGTAATACTGTTTACTGTAAAGTGTCTGGTTAAAGGCTTACATAGTATCCCTCAATCTTGTCGTAATTTTGACGTATTATAGGAATTTCATGTTGAAACGTTCAATCGTTTTATTATCGTATTTTTTTACATGCGGACGACGATACAACATTTTAAAATTTAGAGGTAGCCCGTTGTAAAAAAAGGTTGATTATCCCCGACATAAAGCAAACGAAGCTCCTGCCAATGTAACTCGATCGTTTCTCATCTTTCTTGCCCCGAGACGACAGATAACGTTTTACGCGATTCCCTCCACAGATCATTTGATGCTTACCAACTTATATGTTGTATATTACCACTATAAGAGGGTTAGTTTATGAGTGATCTGGAAGCGTGCCATTACGATAAAGTTCAACGTTTCTTCACCGAACCGTGTTTACTTTAAATTGTTGTTACGTAATGTTATTTTACTATTATTTATACAAAACGTGGTAGTCGAACAGTTATTTGTCGGTTTTCGATCAACTGTCTACCGGTTCGCATCTGAGGATTTCCGCATATTAACGACTGGCCTCTGTCCGCGACTTCGTTCGCGTGGAATAATTACTTTGGGCTTACGCTAACACGCAGCGGAAATTCTCAAGAGATTTTTAAACATTCTTCATTAGTACTCCTCTCCCATTGGTCTTAGTATGATGATATATAGCCTATAACCATTCTCGATAAATGAGCTTTGTAACATTGAAAGAATTATTCAAATCGGACCAGTAATTCCTGAGATTACCCCCTACAACGTCACAACATCACAACGTCACAAACTCACAAACTTTACCTCTTTATAATATTAGTAAAGATTTTTTGGAATTCGAGTTAAAATATGGATTTATTAGAAGGTAACAATATTACGAGCAGAGATCAAGTAGGAAAGTAGGTTACTATAAAGTTTTTAACTTTTTAATCAGTTTAACGTGTTGATAAAGTCAAGGCATATTTATTGTGTAATTATAATACTCAGCCTTGGCGTATGTACAAATTTGTAAAATAGATATACTCTAGTAGACAGTGACGGATTTGCCCTAAAGCCGAGGAGGGCCGCCAGGTATTAGGGGCGGCCAATCGTGACAAAAAATTCACTGTTGATAACAAGAAATAACTCAAAGTACATAAATATTCTAAAGGCTCGCGCACATTACAGTGGGCCGCACTGCACCGCATCGTATAACAATAATCCTTAAAAAATTGGCAAAAATGTAAATTCATTATCACAAAGTGATGAGTGCTAAAAAAGGGGTGGCTTGTACTTACTACATGGTCTGGGGCTTTTCGTGGCCAAGACTGCAAATCGGCCACTGCTAGTAGATGCTACTTCAGCTGTCGAAGAATACGTTTATTTATTTCATTTAAAGTGTACAGCTGGAAATTCTACTGTAAAATAAATTCTTCAATATATAAGATACGCTAACTATAAATCTCAATGCACATTACTGATTTGTCAGATAGTAAATTGAAGCACCATGTCGAACTGGTTTTAATGTCTAAAGACTATTTAAGGATGAATCTATGTATATATGAACAATGGTTACGCCTGGAAATGATGACCTCTTTGTGCATTCACTAAAAATGAAGGTAATTATGTTTTGTGAAAATATATATAATGAAAAAATAAACCAGATCGTGTTTCTTGCCGGTTCTTCTCGATGATTGGGTAGTTTTGACGTAGGTAAGTGTCTTCTTAGGGCCTAAATTAAATAAAGTATTTTTAATTTATGGTTTTTCTCGAAATTTTGAAATACACATGTATGTAATGAAAATTGTAGGTCTAATGTCAACTATTTTGTAATTTAACTGCAAACTACACCATCAAATTTATTATACGTTCATGCGACTCTGTAATATAACTTAAATTGTTCATTTCCTTTCAGCTATATCGTTTGCGTAATAACAATTATTATTAGGAATGCGTCTACTAGTTTTAACTAAACAAATATGTTTACGTTTTACGAAAAAAAAATACTAAAAACCTTATGGACGGTAAAATTTGACTTCGTTCTGAATGTGTAAAGAACGGATATCTTATACAAATTTAACGTGTTATTTGTACGATTAAAAATTGGATTTAGCTCATATGGAAATGTAACGGCACAATATTCAAATTACACTTAATCAAATAACGAGTCAAACAAATACGCAGACTTGATAACTTTTCTCCGATTTGTGTTTTAGTTAGATATATTTCTTTACCTTACGCCGGCAGTATGGTATTCATTGATTTACTGCAGCCACCTTGGCGTGTAGTGAACTATCTGCTAAGACTCTACCGACCGACCACGATAGTAGAATCCCAAGGAAAAGAGTTTATGGCTTATAAACACTCAACAGTGGCTCCTAGTAGCTGTCTCACGTACAGCGGCCACACCCTAATAACCACCTCGCTCCGTGGACCAAACATGATAGAGAGGTATCAAGTTTATGCCCTTACTTCCTGCGCCAGTATAGGGCTATATCGGTAGTGATGCAATCCACTTTTGGTGGCGAGACAGCCAAGCAACTTTGCACGGTTTTAAGATAACGGTAGAAGCTGATATATCGCTCACCAGACGCTACTTCCAATCGTAGTCCGGTGAAGCTGTTAAGACCTTGCTAGGTCAATAGCGTAGTCAGTTCGAGAAAAAAAAAAGCTATTTCCAATACTGTTCTGTTCGTAGAGGTTCGCGGTTCGCTGTTCCATCGGAACAAGTGAGGTAAAGAGAAGAGTGTGCTTTTATGTATTGTACACACATCTATAGATTGGATTATATCCTGCGTCAGACTAAGCTTTTCCTGACATTGGTAAAGTGACCTTCGGCTACAAAGACTGTTATTATTCATTGATTCGCAGTTTTATACAGAACCAAAGATAGGATTGGACTGTGTAAAATAATCAATATTGTAAAGACGGCCAAATAGAAACATAGAACGTTCAGTCGCAGTCACGGAAATAGAATATCAATAGCGTCGGCCATGGGAAGCTATACACTAGTTATTGTATTATGTATATAAGATATCAAAGACTTTTGAGGTGTTCTACCAGTTGCCAATTGTCAAGTGTTCTCATAATTTTTAATTACGTCTTAAACCAGCAAACCATAAAGAATACGCAATTTTATGAAGTATGCAAATGCAAACTTAAAGCTTTATTATGAAGGGATTCATATGTATTCAATTGAAACATTCTAGAAACAATAGCGTTATTATATAGTTTCCATCTCTTTGTTGTGGAGATGAACATCAACATAATATCTCCCATCGGATCGATCGTAAACTGGTGACGTAATCGAACCTCGTTATTATTACAGTGGTTCGGAAAAGCGACTTTATCGCTCTTTGTAGAGAATACATTATCGTTTGAAAACAATAGCGAACATCAAGACAAGAGGATGAATCAGAAGTGTATCCGTGTAGTGAAGCTACAACCCACAAGCCGGAAGTCTGTCTTCCACCACCTAACGAAATAATACGGTATCTGGTCTTAAAATTGGTTCCTCTGTAGGCTACCAATTCTAGTCTTTCAGCCAGGAGTGCTTAACCTTTTAACTGCTGGCGATCCACCTCAAAATTGTTAGACTACTATCGATCGACTCTGAAATGCTACAAGTACATATGTGTGATGAAATATTTTTTTTAACTTTATTTTTGGCAACCAATCTTGCAGATTATTACTGCCATTGTCGCGTAATCAATAATATTACAAGCGTCGTGCGATCACTTCAATATTGCATCATGTAAGTCAATCTTCTAACAAGATGGTGGATCCCTATTTAGAACCTTCCAGGGAGTTTTTGTGGCATCTCAGAATTTCATGCTCCGTGGTATTATTTTCCATTCACTTCACTTATGCACAATAAACTAACTATATTACGTAAAACACTACCAAATTTACAAAATATAGAGTCAAATAACACAAGGTTTTGAATAAAATATAAAATCCACTACATGACAGACTAAAATTCCGCCAACAACTCTGATACAAGATTGTCGTCTAGTTAGGTGTAGGTAACTCCCGCGAAATATGGTAACAGAATGTAATGACTGGCTTATTCTGGACTGATAGGGAATCAAATATATATATACTTGTGAATTAAATGCATTGCGCTCGCGTTATTATTTATCGCAGTCTAACCTAACCTAAACAAACCGAGACGATACTGTTTCGTTTTAACTTAAAATTATCAAATTGGTGATATACAAAATTACCAAATATTGTTCTGAGGTGACACATAACCTCAAAACTGATCATGAATATCTCAGTAACTATGACTTTCTGCGAGGAAGAGAAATCGCATCTTTCGCCCGCTACTCCCGCCCCGTCAACCTTTATTTCAAGATGCGAATTGCAAAGGTAGTCCCTCAAAATACTGCTTGTTCTTATATTACGGTTTGGTTAGCTAAGGTTATATTTAAAAAAAAAAGTTAACGCAAGCCGGCGGTCGGCAAGCGCAGTGCATTTAATACACAAGTATCAATAAATGTATAACAGTGTTTGCATTGTTGTGTTTCGTTCGTTCAGTGAGAGAGCCGGAGGCCCACGTCCCTTCTTCTTTCCTTCTTTCCCTTTCCTTCCCCTCCCCCTTCTCCCATATACAGGCTGGCAACGCACTTGCGACGTCCCTGATGTCGCTAGTGTCTATGGACGGTGGTGATCACTTAACATCACGTGACCCACCAGTTCGTTTGCCTCCATTGATATAAAAAAAAATGTTTGTTGTTTTTTCATTACAATTTGTGTGAGTTACCTACCTACTAAAACAAAATCTGCGCGTATAGCAGTCATATTTCTCGATATCGACTCAAAAGCACTCGTGATTAATAAGCAAAAATAAAAAAAAAGCAATTTGGTAAGACAGTCGGGACGTAATCGGTACCCTCGAGTTACCCGAGTCAATCCCGCCTGTGATTATGCCCGCTTAATTTGCAAACACCGTCCATAAACATGTTAACACCTGACATAGTGACTCGCTTCTCTCCACAACATTGTAATTACAATCAGGCGAAATACCGTTTACCGAAATTAAATACTATTACTAATGAGTAGTTTATACATGTTATTAATGGTAATATAGTAAGAATGAATACGTTGGTAAAATAACAAATAATCGTTATTTAAAAACTGTTATCAATTATCTTGCTGTTGGATAATTTGCTATTTGCTTTTGTATTGTAAAATGTAACACAATAACATGATAACGAAATAAGGGTTCATTTTCGGATCTAGTAATTTGAAGTGCTTTTCACTCCCATTGGTTGGCGCATATTTTCTTTTTAATTTATACTAGCCTCTGTTCGCGACTTCGTTCGAGTGGTTCGCGTGGAATACGAACGGGCTAACGCTAACACGCAGCGGAAGCTCTCGAGTGGAAAAAATCCCCGATTTTTAAACGTTCTTTATTGGTGCTCCGCTCCTATTGATTTTAGCGTGATGATATATAGCCTATAACTATCCTCGATAAATGAGCTATATAACGTTAAAATAATTTTTCAAATCGGACCAGTATTTCCTGAGTATACCCTCTACAACGTCACAACCTCACAAACTTTACCTCTTTATAATATTAGTATAGATTATAGGAGGCAAACTAACATGCGGGTCATCAGATGTTAAGTTATCACCACCGTCCATAGATACCAGGGCAGTTACAATTGCGTTGCCAGCCTCTTTGGGGGGTAGGAGGAAGGATGAGAGGAGGAAGAGGGAACAGGGAAGGAGAGGTGAACCTCCGGCGTTCTCACTGACCGAATGAAACGCAACAATTCAAGCACTGTTACTGTCACGTCGGTTTTCTGTAAGCGGGTGGTACTACCCCGGACGAACCGACCGATTCATGCTGAAACCATTAATTGCGTCGGCGTGGCTCTACCACCTACAATGCTTGATTATTCATATGCCGTAATAACACTGGTCGGCTATTGTCATTGCCAGTAATAAATAACAGAAAACAGCCAATCAACAGCAGAATAATGTTAGCTTATACTATTTGTTATTTATACACGGGAATAATATATTACATTATTAGTTTATTTGAGGTAGAAATTGTTTAATAATACGATTTATTTTAGTAAATATATAATGTTATCAGAGCACCGGTAATTTCGCCTTGGGCATCGCTATCGATGTTTCATGTCCGTTGAAGCGTCCGCACTACCGCAATTTGTGAATTCATTGAACAGACCTTTTTATTATTTCATACATACACGAAAGCACGTGTACTAAGAAAGAACAAAAATATATGATTGGTTCTCAACCACTGTACACGAAGTATAATCTATACTAATATTATAAAAAGGTAAAGTTTGTGAGTTTGTGACGTTGTAGGGGATAATCTCAGGAACTACTGGTCCGATTTGAATAATTATTTCAATTTTATATAGCTAATTTCATCGAGAATGGTTATGGGCTATATATCAGACTAATACTCAGTCTAAGACTGCTAGGAGCGGAGCACAGATGAAAAATGTTTCAAAATCGGGATTTTATTTCCTTTTGAAAACTGCTGCGTGTTAATGTTAGTGTATCTATTCCACGCGAACGAAGTCGCGGGCAGAGGCTAGTCTATATATATAAAGTAATTGAACATCTGTCGCTAAGCGCGCATCACGCTAAAAGTACTAAATAGATTTTGATATACATTTTTTAGTTTTACTGCTTAAATACTTAGCCCTTATCTAAAAAAAATCCCGATATATTTGTGTAATATAAGGTAATTTAAGTAGAGGTTGCGCCCAGCGATGTATATTTTCTTGCCTTTGAGAAGTAAAGCAAGCACTGTAGTGTCCACGCGTACAGTAAGACAGACAAAGTCTAGGGTATCAGCTAGTAACCCTTATAGTAGCGAGCTTAGACTTGTCACCTTGAGACTCATACATAGTATATTCGTATCTAGTAATCAAACAAGTAATATATGTACACGACTGTATCATCATATGGTATATGTTCCAACACAAATGTCGGTAAACACTTTGAATTTTTGCATCTACATTAAAAGTTTTACCGTTCTGACCACAATCTCACCTAAATGTCTGTGTAGGCCAAGTTAGGAAGCTAGACCAAGAGAAATTAGCTCTCAAATGAGATTCCCCGAATATACCCAAAGTTGATTGGCGACAGATTTTTGTCTTGAGGGTTGTAGACTAGCCAGGGTTAGAAACAACATTATTACCTTGCCACGGTTCCATCACTAACTCTTTTTCCGCAAGGACCTTGATTTGATTCTACATCGAACGACTTCCAGTGTTTGAATACGCTAACTACTAAAGTCTAAACCATAGACACCAGCAATACCAGAGGTGTCGTAAGTGCGTTGCCAGCTTGTGTTGGTGAAGTAGGGGGAGGAGAAGGGAGAGAGGTAGGTGGGCCTCCGGCGCTCTCACTGACCGAACTGAACGCAGCAATGCAAGCACTGTCACTTTACGTTGGTTTCCTGTGGGTCGGGTGATACTACACCGAGCGAGCCGACCTATTCATGCTGAAACCAGTTATAGCTTCAGCGTGGCTCTAACACCTATTAAATCTGGTATTGCGATTTGCTCTTGCGTAATACGGAATTAGGGTCCCTAATTCTCATAGTATATGTAATATGTAAGGAGTCCATAGAAACGGTAGCATCAAATATTTATGTAAGTATCGATGTTTGTTGTTACGACTCTCACAAACAAAATTTGTTATTCTATCGACTAAAAATATACATACAAGACACGCAACCGGGCGATCTATACCATTACCGGTTGAGGGAACTCGATTACCATTTACCGGGGTTTACCCCAAGGCCGTCCTGTTGGGTCAAGGCCTCGTCAGCGTGTGTCGAATGTTTGAACAAATGTTTGCAAACACGTGATTGAGTTATCCTTATCGCACGACGATAGCGGTTATCAGTGCGATAGAATTGAATGTGCAAAAGTTTTCAACAGCTTTTTTGTATTTATGAGAGCGTTTTGGGAACAGGTGTCAAGTGATAACAATCTGTAAGTTCCGATACTAATTTTAATGGTTTAATTCAGTCTGTTATTTTTTAGACGGTAAAGTTATATTGTAATTGACGATAATCCCAGTGCAGTCAAAAAACAACTTTGACTACAAAAATGTACAGTTTAATCTCGGTTGTCGCTGTCAAGCCGGCTTGTAAGAACCTCGACCAACTGAATCCGAAGTATGACAAATCAAAAAGAGGCACTGTAATAGTTTTATTTACATGTACACGATACTAACAATTCATTCATGAGTAGAGATGGTTTGCTATCCATGTAAATACTAGATATAGATCCGCTGAATCCATAAAGCGAGACCCATAACTGTGTCTCTATTGAATGTAGAAAGAAAGAGGTATTTATTTCAAATATATACAACAAATATTAAAGTATAAATTATATAGTGATAGAAGATAGTCGTAATAATATAAGTGTTGCATCGATACAGATGGACCGTTGTCTCGACAATATGGTTGTAAGCATAGAAGCCCTAGCGTTGCAGTCCTAACAAGACCTAAAGCTACGAACGGACGGACAAAATTATATTATAATTACAGATTAATATCAAATACTCTAAACTCCTCTGCATCATCATTATCTTACCGTTATCCTACCATTATAAGTTACGTCACAACTTCTTTTCCTCGTCCACTCGCCCCCGTCAAATGTTATCGCAGTACTCACACCTTTAAAGGTGTAGCAAGACAACTACTATTAATTAAAAGGCGTAGTAAAACAACTACAATTAATGAAAAGGCTTATTTATGCCTTTTAATTACTTTTGTTTGTTTTACTACCGTTTTCTGTAACAGTAGGACGTGACAACAATCAAATAATTACAGGCGGAAGTGCTAAATAACTTCCACCCTAACTTCTCATATTATACTAACTAACCCGCCCAACTTTGTCTGCTTCAAATCGGTTACTACCGGTCTTAATTGTATTTCCAAACTGGAAGAATCTTAAAAATACCTTGAATCCGATTGCAGCGACACCCACCGTTACCAATTGTGTAACCAAACAATTTATAGACTCAGTCAAACACAGAAGAAATCTCGATGAGGTGAATGGTAGCGTCATCTGTAAGGAAGCCAGTCCTAGGCATCTATAGTTATTTAGGTATGCTTTAAATTGTCAATAGAAGAAAATACACCGCCATTTCTATGAGATCTTAGATAAAACATATAACTTATTGAATGGCATACGACAGAAAGACTGATGCGGATCGAGCTATTCATACCAAAAACATTCTATTATACCTTTCTGTTACGCTTATGGAAACTGTATAAAGAATAGGATGTAAAATACAGTTTTGTGTATGAACAATGTGAGAATTGGCAACACTGTCATCTATATTATCTCTTGTCTAGTTTAAAAAAAAGAAAGGAAATATATTTATTATAGCAAATACACGGACAATATAATAGAGTTACAAAGATATGTCAAACATAAGATAAATGAAAGAAATGTAACTTTACAAGATGTTAAAATTATGCCATGATATTGCCGCATTTTCATTGCATTCATTGCATGCCCAATTTCGCATGTGCTGGCTGCCACCTCTGCCAGTGACCCCAGCGTTGATTTTTAATTGTGGTCAAGTGGTTGAGGGTTTTAGGATATATTATCTCTTATATATCATTCAACTCTATGCAAGTGTTGAACCAGTATGTGATGTTTGAATCTACAATAAGACATTTGAAAGCCAAAAATAAATAGTTGCGCTCATTTTACGCATAGGGTTGTCGATTGTTTAAAGTAGAATATAATAAATAATATTTTTAAATAAATTATCTTTGATTAAATGTATTATATAAATGAGTCATTCCGATAAAGGCGCAGTTTAAATTTTCCTACATCTGTGTCATTCTCATAACTAGATATTAGCGTTGGCTAGACCTTTGATGTGTGTAAAGAACATCGTTCCATTTGTTGTGTGTAAAGAACATCGTTCCATTTGTTGTGTTGTTTCTATCGTCAGTGCCGAGAAACAAAGTTAAATTAAACGTTAAACTTAACGTTGTGCCAATATTAAAGTCTATATTTGGAAACTTATACTAACTTAAACTGAGAACTTATATGGTGCCTTCATTCCCTTTCCAAACTCGCACCACCCGCCGCTGGCTGGCTGCTCATCCACATACTCTAAAGCCCAGCAAAATGGTAACAACCGTAAGGTATTCTAGAAGCTTTGTTATGCGCACTTTGGCGTTGTGGAATGAGTTACCTGGTACTGTGTTCCCCCAGGGTTATGACATGGGGCTCTTCAAAATGGGATTAAAACGCGCTCTCCAAGGTCGGCAACATAACAGCGATACCCCTGGTGTTGCAGTTATCCATAGGCGACGGTAACCATTTAACATCAGATGGACCGTCTGCCTGTTTGGTGCCTCTTGGCATAAAAAAAAATCACCTTATACCACTCTGTCCATTTTAAATCCATTCAAAATCAATAATTATTTATTCAATTTAGGCCTTGTGAAGGCACTTATCAACGTCAAAATTAACACCGGTTAGGAAAAGTCATCGAGAAAAAACCGGTAAAAAATTCGATATGGTTTTCATTATACATATTACAGCACAACATATTTTTATAGGCACCCGATTAGGCCTCCCACGGCAGTGGCTCAAGTCTAGGTCCGATCCCTCGGTAGGGAGCCCTTGAGTGCGTTGCTTGCGCGATACGGTGACACACAAATATACATCACTGCTACAACACTACACGATCACCCCCACACACGTGCACGCCTACACGCTTACACATGAAAGTGGAAGGGTTTACTTTTTTCCGTCATCGAACTGAAAAACTCTTAATTTTCCGATGATAAATATATGGAGGAGTTGTTGAGGCGTGTATGCTTGGTACACATATACGTTTCAACAACTCATACATATATGAATAGTTAGCTAGGTTAGCTAAGATAGGTCGCGATTTTGCATGCAACAGGCAACAGCCAAGCCGAGGTGTGCCGTGCACCCTTGAGCTGGTTGCCAAAATAAAATCGGCTGAGTGCCTTAAGCGCTCGCCTTAGTAGTCCGGTGAAGCTATTAAGACCTTGCTGGGTCAAAAGCGTAGACATTTCAAAAAAAAAAATTTTATAGGCATATACAGTTACATTCATTTTTGGTGGATGCACAGAGTAAGGCGCCATTTCCAGATGTCACCATCGTTCAAATATCGGTCACCTTATAATATAACTTTTATGTATTAAGATCCGTTTGACATAGTGTTTGAATTTCTTACATACATTATCTTAGCTGTTGCAAATTTCTTGTATGTTCGAAGCACTATTTTTTCTCCTTTTACTTCGAATCCGAATTCCAATGTTGCCAACCCTATCGCGATTACTCCTTGTGTAATTTTAGTCTACGGAACCCGTAGCGCAGGAAGGGAGTTAAGTGCGAACCATCGCAATCGTTCGGAAATTCTAATGCATTATTATATATTTATTCCGTTCAGTGAACCCTCTTGATGTTTACGAGTTTAGCTTACATTAAAAAGTATCCGGTTCGGTTAGATATCTACAACTCATTCATTCACTAATTCTTTGATAGTGAAACAACTTAAAGTGTACACGAATTGCAAATAAGTATTCAAATAACTAGTTTTCTAAATAGTTTTTGATAAGTCTTATTAATGAAGTTAAATTTAAATTAACGATTAATTCACTTCTTACTAAGGTTATGTATTAGTACCTTCATTTTTTTAAATTAATTTAAAATATATTTTAATCCCTGTATATTTGGATACCTAATCAATTGATGTAGGATATATGATGATGATACCGTACGATGGTTATTAGACATTTTTAAGCTCGCCTGTACCACGCATAAGATCAAAATATGTCGTCAAGCATCTATATCTACAGGGGTGTTCTACCAGTTGCACTTCGAGAAACAGTTCTCTAGGCTTAACGTGTTTACCACATTGGACTATATAAGGTGTTCTTAAGTAGTAGTGAAGTATGAAAAAAAAAATTGAGCCGTCACGGGATGCCTGGTAGATGAGAGACATCGAAATCGTTCGAATTGAACGATACTCAAATTATCGTATTCTCAAATGGCACTATATGTACGCGAGCTCAGTGTGCCAAGAGATATTGCGCAGGCATCGCGTCGCCACGTCCACACACTCGCCACGCCAACAGTCAGGCTTACCCTCGCCTATAGATGTTTCACGTCAAAAATAAACTGTAACTCATGATTATAATGTTCATATATATCTGTCGAAATTAGGGTTGTCAAACGAAATATGATATTTTCTATTGGTTCATTACTTTCTTTATCATTATCTTCTGTCTAATGACGTAATATGAAGCAATAACTCTTTTGATTACGGATTCCTAAATTTGAAAATACTCTAAATTGTATAGAAAAATGTAAATGCCTATAGTGTTATGTATCTAATATTGAGTCACACTATACCGTATAAAAATATATGGCTAAAATACGATATGGTTTATTCATTTCGATTGATATTTAAACACAATACATTACATAATGTTTTTACGAAATTTATCATTTTAAATTTAAAATATATGCAGATTGCCTGTAACTCCTACCACGATTTTCAATACCAAGATCAATTTATAGAGGTAACTCGTTTGACAAGTTGTAATTAATTTTATCAGAATCACCTTTAGTAGGTTATCAATTTCCAGTAATTTTCAATTCCAACTCAATTCCAATTCAATTTCCAGCAATTTTCACGCATACAACGATTAATACTTAAAGTACTATCAAGATAAACGTGAATTGCGTCTAGATATGAAATTTATTACAAAATACCTGTTTTTGTTATGTAATTACTTTCGAGTTATTTAAAATAAAAAAAAAATGCAATTATTATATTGCAATTGATTTTTTTTATCAAATACTAACCTCATCAGGGTACACGATTACGAAATTTAATCATTTTTCTTACTTTTTACTTTTAAATGAGCTATATAACACTGAATGGGTCGGCTCCTCCGGGGTAGTACCACCCCTCTCACAGATAACCGACGTGAAATAACAGTGCTTGCATTGTTGTGTTTCGTTCGGTCAGTGAGAGAGCCGGAGGCCCACGTCCCTTCCTCTTTCCTTCTTTCCTTTTCCTTCCACTCCCCCTTCTCCCATATACAGGCTGGCAACGCACTTGCGACGTCTCTGATGTCGCTAGTGTCTATGGACGGTGGTGATCACTTAACATCACATGACCCACCAGTTCGTTTGCCTCCTTTGATATAAAAAAAAAATAAATAAAAAAAAAGAAAGTATTTTTTTAAGTTACCGAAATTATTAATAACCCATACAACGTCACAAAGTCACAAACCCGGTTTCTGAGATATTAGGTTAAACTACTAATAGTTATTGACTCAACAAAATTATCCATAAGATAAACTATGAGATAGCCCGTTGGGTTTTGCTGCCAATTGTCATATGATTGTGTATTCAGAAACGCAATCTGACAAGTTATCGAACCGATTACACTATTATTGAACAGATAAACTACAGTTAAAGTACCTCAGAAACCGGGCATAAGTCATAGAATGTGGATATATAAAACTAGGAAAACGTATGTTGGTCCTAACCAAAATTTTTTGTCCACAAAAACTCATTCACTGATGTTAAAATTGTCTTTTATCTTTTAAAATGAAACGTTTTAGTAGTTAATATGAAAGTTATGTTATATTGAAGAACCGCCATAAATGAACTGCACACAATATATATACCGGGATCACGTTTTACTACCTACTACCACAGTATAAATATGAGACACAGTACGGAAACTACGAAGAAACGCTCGAAAATGGTACACTCACACAACTACGCGCATCGACGAGATTTTTTGAATAGAATTCTATGGACAGCACCGCGAGGTCCGCTTATGGGTCGTGTCGATGTGAGTGTTTGTGCGAGAGTTTATAGGGAATTTCCAAACTGTCTGTTATGTGTACTGTGCTACTACTCAGGTTACGTCAGAGATAACTGCACGAGCCAATAGTAGCGGTCGTTTGATGGGTTTTGTGAAAAATATCTCCAGACATGACTCACTTTTGATCTCTTTGATGAGTAAATACATTTTTATGTGTCTACTCTGTATTTATAATAATTTCGACATTTTTTTAAATTTTATTTCCGGGATGTAGGGTGTTTTTGCTAGTATTTTTAATATGTGGAATTCTTCGCTATGATTCTGAACCGTGAACAGATTGTGTGTTCAAAAATATAGACATTTCAAGTAATTTAGTCTCACGGAACACTTTACTACCAGTACTACTACTACTATGTAGTATATACTAGCTTTTGCCCGCACCTTCGCTCATAATAACGTGGATTTGACTTATCTCTCGTGAAAGGAAGAATATTTTTTTCTGGGTGAAAATTACCCTGTCTTTCTTTGTACTCCTAAAAAATTTAATAATGATCGGTTAGCTGATACGCAAAAGTGTGTCAAAAAACAAACTCAAATTCGCATTTATACTTATAAACTATTATAAAAATAGGCTGAGTGCCTTAAGCGATCGCCTTAGTAGTCCGGTGAAGTTGTTATAACCTTGTTAGGTCAGTAGTGTAGTCAGTTCGAAAAAAAAACTATTAGTTAGTGGTTTTAATCTATAAGTTTTTCTCACAAAATTATTCAACAATCGACAAAGATGTCCAACGTTTGATGAATCGAGGCATACGGGACTGTCACGCTTGCTTGTAGCGGACATCTTAAGCTGAGAGTGGAGAAGATGAAGTCTTTGTAAATGGTAGTAAATTACAGAATAAAATGGAAAAGAGTTACGTCTTATCCAGATAGCATGCTGAAATGTCAAACAGCAGAGCTTGGTTTGGCTCTTACAATCCTGCGATTTGGACAACGACATTTTGCAAGCCAACATTTTCCTTTGCTGTTGCTCTAACATATACCAAATTTAATTGACATGAAAATTTGTATAACAGTTTTAATCCGGATTTTTAAACAAGGAATTGTTGTTTCCAACACTTTTACAACTAATTCTATATTTCGATGCCACTATATGGTACAGAGATGATTTTCTTATTCCACCAAATTTAAAAACTCATCAAAATAATACTTTACAAAATATTATTAAAGAGGCGGATGTTTACGAAATTATACGTTCGAATGTAATCATTGTAGACGTGTAGAGATATAAATAAATCTAATTACTAGTCGCGTGTTTACAGCGGAACGTGTTCGAAGCGCCAATGTAGTCACAGAACTCACAGACAACAATTATGTTATACAAGAAACCTATTTCGCGACACCTTTAAACACGAACGTTGGTTCTAGACACAACAAGTTTTTATTTGAATTTCCCAGCTTTATATTCATTAATACAACTGTTGTAGATGTTCGTAATTGAATAAGTTATGAAATACGTTTACTAGAATAAAGGAATGGATGTGGTTGTGTTGTATATTATCTTAATACTATGTGGGTAATTACATTCACTCCTATTTAAGTAATAACGCTTTCCAAATATACTCAGTTGGTACTAGCTACGTGTTGTTTCACTTGCCCTTCGTTCACATACATATCAAGTTGCTATAATAAAACAAAGTAGCTGGACGATCGAGCTTATCTCGGTTCTAAAACAAAAAATTTTTAAATTTAAATAAACTGTTAGGTTTGCCTCACAGAATTAGTATTTATTTACCAAAAAAAATTATTAAAAAATATATCTCTTTTGCTGTTACTCGGATTGGAACTAGGGTTAAATGGATTTTCGAAGCAGTGTATTTTCATTCGAGCAATTTTTGTTTTGACGGCTGCGGTGAAATTTTTATTTATTTACACGTTTATATTCGAGCTACATTTTTTCATTGCTTGAAAACTCAGACAATAAAGCTTTCTATAAATGAAATCTAGCAAGATCAATTTATCGCCCATCTAGATACTACGGTTCACGGAAATCGCTGACGCCGTTTCCGAGATCCTGAATATATAAAAAAAATACAAGAATTGCTCGTTTAAAGGTATAAGATAATGTTTTTAAATCGATGTTTTTATACTTGAAATGAACCTTAAATAGAACCTTTCATAAATATTTACAGTAAATAACCATAGCTCTCAAAATAAAATTACAGAAAACAAACTGTAATCTTTATATAAACCAACGATTTGTCTTTAATAAAACGTATGACTTCGAATTAGAAACTCTAATACAATGAGAGTAAAGTTCATCGTACCACGTCAAAAGGACTTTATATTTTATCGACTCCCCAAAGCCCTTCGCCCTTTCGTGTGTAAGAAAGAATTTATTTTGCAAATTGTGAGATCCAATTCTGTGAACAGGGAGAGATGGGCCCCCGTCCTCGCATAAACATAATAACAGAGTTTTTGTGCTCGGTAATACATTGGAGTATTTCCACATTGTTGAGTTTAAATGCGATCTATTATTACGTACGTGTTTATTATATAAAAGTATATACTTAACTCAAGATTGTTATTGTAATGTATGTATCAAATATAGCTTTGATCTAAGTACCATTTTTCAAAAAACAAGTCTCTCATAACTGCAAGTCTTTAAATTAAGATATCAAAGGCATTATTAAAACAGTTTTATTACAATCTTAGAACTAGCTAAGCTTTTGAAGTGGAAATATAAAGAAACTTAATTTCTCATCAAACTCATCAAGGTTATTTGGCGAAAAAGGATACGTGAAATTTGGTTCGCAATAAATTGTTATTACTGGAATAAGATATTCCTAAAAACATTGCTTATACAATACTAGCTTTTTTTTATTGTAGCACGACAAAGTAACTGCGCTATACCTGATGGTAAGCATAGTACAATCCAAAAACAGTGGCGACCACCGAGAGACAGATCATCCATCGTCGGTCGCCGCTGTCATGCCGGCCATAATGACGAAAGTCACCTGGTACTGGATATGCACAGGCTGATCCCGAAACGCGACGCGCAAAAGCGAGTCACTATGACGGGCTTTTTCGCCATGTACATGGTGGTTGCGACCCAGTCGGGCTGTAAAACCCTACCACCCCGCTATCGCCATTGCCTCGTTCGTTGATCAGCAGGGTGCACCACGTGCAGGTGAAGTTGGCTTGGGTGTCTCAAGTCTTAAGATGTTACTCGACACCCCTTACACCCCATACTACTACTCGTGACTTCGTCCGCTTGGAATAGATTCTTTGGACTAATGCTAACAAGCAACGGAAGTTCTCAAAACGAAAAAATTACGACTTTAATACATTCCTCATTGTTGCTTCGCTCGTATTGGTCTTAGCGTGATGATATAGACTTACTTGATAAATAAACTATCTAATACTGATTTCTTTTTAATCGGACCTGTAGTTCCTTAGCTTTAGCACGTTCAAAAAAATCTTCAGCGTAAATATCTTGACTACGAGAGAAAGGATTCAAGAAATAATTTGTTTTCAATCCATTTAGTCGGTATCATTCAATATGAATCATAAAAACTAACAGCCACTATCGTATCACACTTTCATAAATGTATTTATGTAGTTCGTAAACATGAGTACGCAGAGTTCGATGCTCCGATGGCTATGAAAAACTAATACGCCGTCTGTCAATCAAGATATTTTATTTCTGTACTATTTGACTGACATCTTTGCAGACTAAGGAAATTAGATTCTATAAGGATGTACTACGAGTAAGATTCATTAGTGATCCAAATCGTCACTTACCATCAGATGAAGTTGTGGTCGAATGCTATAACCTATAGAGTTTTTTTTTATTTAGGAAGCTTAGTACGTAGCCTTAGATTTTGCCAAAAGTTGTTGCAATAAATGAAAGTACCTGGACGACCGAACCCAGCTCGTTTCTTTAAAAATCATTTTTAAATTAAAGTGTTAGGCTTGCCTTATAAAATTAACATTTTTGGACAAAAAATCTTTTCTGCTGTCAATCGGATTCAAACTGGGGTTATATGGATTTACGAAGCAACCGATTTCCATCTGAGCTATTTTTGTTTTGACAGCGCCGGCGAAATTTACCTTCATATTCTAGCTATAATTTTTCATTGCTTGAAAACTCAGTTAAAATAGTTTTCTATGAATGAAATCTAGCTAAATCGAATTATCGTCCCCGAAACTACCTATATACTAAGATTCACAGAAATAGATGACGCCGTTTCAAATCCTAAATATATACAAATATAAAAATATACAAGAATTGCTCGTTTAAAGTTATTAGATAGATATGCATTTAAAAGATATACTCAATGAAACTGGTAACTGACAAGAAAGTTAAAATGGTGAGAAAGGGAGGTCGGTACTTAAAATGTGTCTACTGTTATCAATCACTAGCTTCTGTTTGCGACTTCGTTCACGTGGTATAGCTCCTTTGGGCTAACGCTAACACGCAATGGAAGCTCTCAAAAGGAAAAAAAAAACATCAAATCGGACAAGTAGTTCTTGAGATTAGCGCGTACAACCAAACAAAGAAACAAATCCTCCAGCTGTATAATATTAATAGAGGTTATATTGTAGAACGTTTGTATTACTTATTTCAAGTTACATAATATCCTAAAGATTATCATAATAATCATTAAATAGTATGATGACATTGTTTTAGCTTTTAGAAATACCTTCTTGATTAATAATGACGGTATTGTCTCATTTTTTGTTGTTTTACGTAGTAGCACCTTGGAATTCATAGCCTACTTCCTTATTGATGTTGCTATAACTCAGAATAAATAAAATATTACCTTCAAAAATTACTTTTATAATATTCACTTCTTTATATAACTCTAGATATTTCTGATTCACTTTAACTTATCTTGAAAGTGAAGATCAGTTGAATTATTCTACCTTGAGACGCGTATAATATAAATGGAAATCTGAAATGAACCTTCAAAACACGTGCATAGAATTTATTTTTGTCATGTTAAAGATTATAAATATCTATGCACTTTCTCACCTAATAAAATGCATTATTTAATGTTTCGCACTTTGGTTCTGTAGGTATGTTCATCTTTGTATTAAGACTGTAGTGTTAATAGTTCTGGTTTACAAGTCGGTGTGCTTTAATTTCGTCTATCAGTATTATGAATGAAATAATATTAAATTTCATAGTAACAATATGTGAAATACTAAGGTCACCAGAACTGCCTACTCTTGCAATATTAAAGCTTCTCAAAACTAACGTGTTTTGCTGAATTAGAAACTCTTCAAAGGAAATAGGAACACGTATAAAACACAAAAAAAAATCTTCAAACGTATCTGAAGACGTTTTTTAGTGTTTGTTTGTAATTAAAGTCACAGATCTCGTTCGTTTGTAATGTCTTCTTCAGGGTTATTTTTCCTATCAATGTCAATATATCTTTAGACCGTACTCTAGATAATGGTGCATTTATAGATTTAACTTTAGCTTAGTCACAGTATGAATATACCCAATTACACGTTTTTATTGCCAGAAATACAGTTATCAGAATAACTAATTAGTTCCATATTAGAGAGCAAGAATTACGATATTTATAGTGATAGAAAAGGTATTATGGACCGATAATGGTGCATTTATAGGTTAGACTTGGGTTTAGCCAAAGAATGGATACTCCCAATTGTACTCATTTATGTCCAAGAATATATTCACGAGGTTAATGAATAACTGTCGTATTAAACAGTAAGATTGACAATATTTCTCGTGGTAAAAAAGAAATATAGACCATAGCAATACAAATGACAACAAAAGAGAATTTGTAAATTCTTATATGTTAATTTTTGTTTTCCTTGTCCCCAGGTCTTAGCGGTTCGAAAGCGGACCTGCAGCACAGGCGCGAGGTATTCGGTTCGAATCTGATCCCGCCGAAGCCACCGAAGACTTTCCTAACTTTAGTATGGGAGGCACTGCAGGATGTCACACTCATTATCTTGGAAGTCGCTGCCGTTGTTTCTTTAGGGTTGAGTTTTTACAAACCACCAGATGACCCAGCTGATACGGGTACGTTTCAACCCATATCTGTTTTATTTTTATTTTTTGCTTACATAAAATTATTCATAGGAAGATCGATATCTCATAATCTAACAGTAGACTTGTATGGAACAATATAGAAATTCGTATCTGCCAGAGTAATATTTTGAATAATATAAAGCATGCAATGTGACTAGCAGGTTTATGGACCATGAAACAACACATGACATGTGGACATTTTCAAAATTATTCAAGTCATAGTTAACTGTATTAACGCTCTGTTTACATGCGAAGTTGTTTTCAGTATGAAAATTGAATTCGATATCGTAATAGAATTAGTTTAAGAAATTAAATTAGTTAAAAATATGGTTATCTCGAGAGAGTTTTATTTCTAACGATCAGAATCTGTAGTTAAAGTATTGTTAATATTTTAGCTACGTGTATTTTTCTCCAAGATTATCTTGTGTTGAGATTACAGTTTTAATTTATGCTAATTAATATACATTTAGTTTTTTCTGTGCATGCACCTAGATATAGTTCCATTACAGAATCGGCGTATTAATGCATTTATTTTCTCTTCTCGATAACAATTTGGAATCGTAGATGATCCTGGTAAGAATATAAGATAAATAAATGAAACCACCGCTAATTTGTGTAGATAAGCTGGAATCGTTACCTGCAAATGTCATTTAGAATCATTGTTTAATTGCAACCTAATCTTGACTCATAGTAAATGTATAGGAGTATCGGTGTTGTATGAGTTACCATGGTTTATTATATCGAATCGTTGTCACTTTAAACTAGAATAAATATTCGATTGCCGATAATCTTTCGATTTAAGAAACCGTGGTTATATAGGTAGATATATGTGATTGGTTTAGTTGCTGAAATTTTCTCATAACCACACTAGCCACTAGTACATTATAAGGTTTTTCAACTGTGTACACAATCCTTCGTATGTTTATATCGCTTTTGTATTTATGTGATACACGTGAAAATATTTTGTAGTTTAGTAGTAAATGTAATGTCAGAATAATATAAATTACCTCACACTGTGTTTTTTTCTACAATCACATGTTGAATGCTCTCTCTCACTCTCATGACACCATAAACCACTAAAACATGTTACTGAATAATTTATAAACATTAATGTCACATTCTCTTTTTCTGTTTCGTATAAATTGATTTGAATATAAAAAGTAAATATTTCACTGCTTTATTAAATTAAAATTATAACTCTTAAATTCAATTTTTTTTGTCAGTTCTTATAATAATATTATATTGTATCTATATCATAGTACTTTAACATTAATTATCAAGAAAATGAACTTATTTATATCAAATAAATAAAACTGTATGAATTTATTGCAAGTAAGTTTGCATACTTTTATAACGGGTTGTAACATCATAGATGACGAAAATCATAACGTTATCGTATTTTAACCTGAAGAATTATTACTCCTTGATGTGCGGTCCAAATTTTATAGCATTGCTTTACACATTTTTTTTATAGAATCTCTTTCTAAATTCGAGTGACTTTTGTTAATCGCATTTTATTCTAGAACATGTGGTACTAACTAAATATTAATACCGATTACGTGCTGATCAGTGTTCATTGAACCGAAATTAACACATCTGCATAATTAAGCGTACAGGAATTCGTTCGAATGATAGCACATTGAAATTCGATAATTTTACATGTGGCGAACGAATTGAAGCATTTTTACGGATTTGAATTATTCAGTTATGAAATGGAAGATAGCTCACATTTATGACCATAAGAGCTCTTAAAATTCAACAGATAGCTTCTGATTACACTCAAGTCTATTTCTTCAAATTATAGTATTCTGCAAACAAAAACTAAATCATTTGTTTATGGTCACTTCACTGATTTTCTAATTCTCTTACCGATTTTTATAAGTACACAATGAACAAGGCGTGAACATTGATAAAGAGAAGGAAATATCATATAATATGATATATAAATTAAGGCTAATATTAATTTCATCTAAGTAAAACCTACAGTAAAATTATTACAACGTTGAAAGTATCAATAATAACAGTTATGAACTTTATTATATTCTGGAATTTCTGTCCATTAAAACGGATGCAATGTGTGACGATTATAGTCAAATTAGAATTAATTAATCCCCTGGCACTGTTCATATCGACTATTACAGTGAACCGGTATCCATTACCGACCAAGTGTTTCGCTTGATACGGTAGTAAGTACTGTTAGCTCCCGTAATCCGATCCTTCGTTCCACTCGCACGTTTTAACCATCCATTAGTATGACAGAGATAGCATGTTGTGTACCATGGTGTTTATTGAATATTGAATATTGGGACACCGTAATTTTAACATCCAAAGCTATTGTTTCAATTACTGACAAACAATCGGCGTTATATGGATGCAGTTTAAAAAAACATGGGTTAAATTTGTATATATATTGCTTTCTATTCACCCTTTTCCACACACGTTTATAGTTGTACATTTAAAATCCTTAAAACACGTGGCACATGCAAGAGATTAAACCAAAAACGCAAATCAAAATACAAGCGAAGCTTCTTACGCTTTGTATATCAATATTAAATATTATTTTTAGAAATTAAATAAATATTAACATAGGTTAAGTATGCCATAATTGCTTGATATTCTTTTGCCTGTCACGTTCGCACTTCCGCTGTGTTCGGAACTTTTATTCGTGGCGTCCGTAAAGAAGCTTCTCTCCAATGAAAGTTTGTATTAATTGAAGCAGAGTTAATCACGTAATATTATAAAAAAATTGTAGTATACTCTCTGTTAAAACATATTTTGCGCGTCGTTTATAACTTTACATTAAATCAAAATGATTGAAAGAGTACATTTTCATGTTATAAAATTAATACCAATATATATTAAGTTGTAAGTAGAAATGATTTAATATACCCTCATAATATTTTTTCTCATTCCGATTTAGACGTAATTCTAAAAGCAATAAGTACTGAATATTTACCTACATAATTTCAGACACGATACATTATACCATTTGCATTCACACAGATCTTACCTATTTTCTTAAATATTACGTGATATGTGATCATGTGTAATGCACATTTCAGCGCATTTGGACGAGGAAGAGGGTCACTACCAATGGATCGAGGGTCTAGCGATTTTAATATCCGTCATTGTCGTCGTAATAGTCACAGCGTTCAACGATTACACGAAAGAAAGACAATTCAGGTGAGTAAAGATTTACTGAAACACATTAATTTTTTTATTTTGTATATATATTCAAATTAAGACTTAATTAAATTATACGTGGTTAATATCCTTTTTTACTCATACGATTTACAATCACTTATCATAACAGCTATATTGGGAACCAAAATTGTAATTTATATTTTCATAGACAAGTTCCCTTACTAGTCCTCTATCTCCTTTTTCCTTATCCCGCTTGCAGTTATCTAGGTTTAACCTAGAAACCTATTTATGTGAAACTCTTTGTGCTGTGATGTATCTTCGTCTATCATTCTACCAGTCGTTATACGAAAATTAAATAGTTATAGTTAATCCACAATGGACCTGTATGAATGTGTGCTAAAGGCATTACCATCTTTCGAGTTGACTTCAGACAACAAAACAAACTTAGTTTAATCCGTATCCATACAATCCATAAATTAATTACAGAACTGTTTGTAATCATAAATGTAATCATGAAATTTTATAGTATGCGAGTGTAATCGGTTAACAAACAAAACACGTAACGAATCATGTTTTTAAAAACCTAGCCAATTTTATAAAATTGCAATTTTACGTTACATAATTTGTTATTGTTCATGTTTTGTGATAAATCTGATACATTTTTTGAACTTATCTTGTCAACAGTGTATTGACCAGTACAACATAAGATCTACATTAGTTTGTATGAAGCTTGGACCCTTATGTTTTTGAACAGTTCAGAGATTAACTGCAAACCAACAGTAGCTATCAAAGCACTAAGGGAAATACCAGCACTTGAAGATTTTTTTTAATATTCCAGAGGACTCCAGTCGCGGATAGAAGGCGAGCATAAATTCGCGGTAATCCGGGGCGCGGAGGTCAAGCAGATACCTATCAGCGAGATCGTAGTCGGGGACATATGCCAGATAAAGTACGGTGATTTACTCCCCGCTGATGGCATACTGCTGCAGAGTAACGACCTCAAGGTATGATCTACTATATCCATCTCTGTTGTTTTTTTTCCATTTCTTGAGAGTTTGGATTCCAAAGCATAAGACTTTTACCGTGATGACACGTTTGCTTATGATGATATGAGCTGTGTACTATTTTTCCGTCTTGTCACGTGCAAGAAAAATTACGCTGTTGTGTTATTTTGGAAAAATCTATATTATAGACTGGTATCAATTATTGTGCTGTCGGTTATTCTCTGGTTTGTATCGTGTTGCAATTTACAACAGTGTTTACCGTAATGAGAGAACATTTGTTATTCGTATCGTGACTTTTAACGTGAGAATCGTATAGTGCATCACTTTCGCACCTATTAATCGTTGCGTAATCTTTACTTGCCCCCACGTTACGATAACGTTAGCGGACCGTTGTCACTGTCAACAGCAGAATAATTATCGCTTCAATGACTCGTCTGCGTAGAAATAATTCATTATATTATTAGCTATTATAATAATGACCAACGCTAATTTTAAATACGTTATAATGAAACAAAATTGAATACACGTCACGTAAATATGTATACATAATGTGCCACTGCCAACAGAAGCGTTATCATTACATATGTCTAAATATAGTCCACCACAGCCATAACAAGTTTCGTCATACACGCATATAAATTTATCGGGTTTTATGTATTGATATAGCTTTTATTAATTGCTGACAGGTAGCAATAATTTCTATATGCGGCCCTTATCCGATTTGTTTGATAGTACGTGCGTCATAGATGTACCCGTGGCCGCGCTTAACTCGTATAATCAGCCAGATAATGTGATAATATGGGTTTATTGGGTTATCGGTATTGTGGTGATATTTTTAATTTACGCGATCCGTTCATTCCGATATTTGTTTAAGTAACGACACCACTCAACTCTCGAATGAGTGAAGGACATTAAATTTGCCATCAATAAACTATAGTACATAAGTAGAAAGAAGTAATTACTTCTTGAAAACTTTTATTTCACATTAACCTTAAATGGTTAGGTTATCCATTAGAGAACGATTCCCACCTTTTTTTTCCTCTCTTAAAGGCCTGATCTTTCCTCACCGGGCTTTTTGGGCGAGCGTTTAGGGCGTTAACCCATATGGCAACTTAGTGAGGGCTTCAGAGTATCCGGACCTAGGCTTTGGCTGTTGCCTTACGCGACCTAAGCTATACATCTATAATTTAGTGAGACACAAATACATATTTTACGTTTGAATGGGTCAATTTTGGCTAAGCTAATCTATGCTCTTTTTCGCTACCCTTTTTATATACCCTTCAAATTGATTCATATGGTAGGGTAGTTATTAATATTTATGACTGTAAACTGAAACTTGCATATAGAAGAAACATTATAAATTATCCAAACATTTGGACTGGACGCTCTCTTACAACAAATGATAAATATTTTAATAAAACAAGAGTGTATCAGGTTATACATAGGTTCTAAAATAAGCTAACTGAGAACATTATCGATTTACCGGACAACAAGTTCAAGGATCATTTAGAGCAAGTTTTAATGTCGAAAGGTTATCATAATTGACTACATCGTTATGAGAATGATAGTGATGTCTGGAATTCCCTCTCTGTACATCCATTTTAATCATATGTAACTATCTAAAATACTTGTTAGTTTCAAATAAAATTCGTAAACTCAATCGAGTTTCTTGTTGCTTCTTGATGGCTGATATGTTTTTCGAACCTGTGGTAGGGTTTTAATGTACTCCTTCTCAAGGCTTAATCGACTATTGATATGTTGCAGTAATCAACCTTATTTCAGCTGTCCTGTTTAATGTTGTGTCTTTGAATGTCACTTAGGGCCATAATTCCAATGATCTAGAAGTTATTCAAAGAGCTGTATTAAAAAAATATTGCTGATGTATGTTACTTATAAATGACTAATTGCTTTGCAAACCGGTTTCTCAATTCTATTTTTTTTTTTGTTTATTACCTTGTTATCTCGTCATATATAAGCCAAATAAGATTTTTTTTTTATTATAAAGGATATATTTATAATAGAGTCCCATTTTAATTAAATTGTCCTTCGATCTTAGGTTTCCAATATGCAAGAGGGAACTCTCCAAAATCAAATAACAAATGTATACTGTGTTATTACAAAAAAGTTAAATACGTATTAAATACTTGCTTTAAAAATATTTCGTTCTAAATGATCCGCGCTCGCCCGAGTCAAGTTCGCGTTATCCTTTTTTCGCAAGTGTAACCTAACTTAACAAAAGCGAAACACAAGAGCAAGATGGCGAACATTCAGCGACCGCAGCGCATTTAAAACGTAACCTTTTTAAAGCAAGTATTCAATACGTATTTAACTTTTTTGTAATAACGCTGATAGAGTTTAAGATATTAGTAGGTTTATGACAATTCTAGACTAACTATTATCAAGGACATTCTGGTGTAATTTTTTATAGTTATTTTTTTGTATTATGTTTTTTTAATTGTATTATTCATGGAAACAACGATACACCTAGAGATAGTTTATTCATATAAGACCTCCTTCTGTGTGAAAAAACAGTTGCTGACGATGGATACCATTCCCAAGTGACTCGTATAATAAATTGAGAAGCGAAATCTCTTCGAACAAAGTTGTTGAAGTATCGTTTCGTTGGATGGAAATATTTTCAACACCCTAAGGGTTTCTGTTGAAAAATGGATTCGTTGTAATTCTCATGTAACTCCTGTGCTATTCTCTCTCGCTTAAAACATATTTTATTTTGTGAAATTAACTAACTAAATCTAGTTCAACCGCGCGACTTCATTGTAATAAAAAAAACTTTCATAGGATCTAGGAGGTTTATATATATTAATTATACCCTCTTTTTGAACTGAACATTTCTATAGGCGCGTTGAGCGGTATTTTTGGCAGGACATAAATTTATGATTTCGCGTCATAACATGCTAACGTAAGCATTGCCGGCCGTATTGCGCTTACGCGGCTTGCGTCAGACTCGATGCGTTGTATAGTGAACCTTTGTACATTTAATATGTATATAACGTGGACGACCGAGCCTAGCTCGATTCTTTAAGAAACATTTTTAAATTAAAATAAACTGTTAGGTTTGTCTCACAAAATTAGCCTTTTTTTATAATAAAAATTAAAAAAAAAAATGATGATTCAAACTGGGTTTAGACGGATTTTCGAAGCAGCCGGTTTCCACCTGAGCTGTTTTTCTTTTGACAGCGGCGTCGAAATTTACGTTTATATTCTAGTGATATTTTGTAATTGCCTGAAAACTCAGATAAGTTTACGAAACGAAATCTAGCTAGATCGATTCATCGTCCCCGAAACCACCTATATACTAAATTACACGGAAATAGCTAACGCCATATCCGAGATCCTGAATATATAACAATATAAAAATATACAAGAATTGCTCGTTTGAAGGTATTAGATATTATATATATAGATTTTGCAGCTCATCATAAGTTTGATTGATTAAGAGCTATGAAGACCACCCTAATGTGAATGATTTCAATTAATTAATATGCAAATTCAAAAGAGAACACATTTAAATCATTGTTTTGAGTTTTCGCTTTTGTCGGCAATCCTTCTGTTAAAAGGTATCATTACAGAATAGTCCGGTGAAGCTATTAACACCTTGCTAGACCAATAGTATAGTCAGTTCGAAAAAAAAAGCATCATTCCCGCCTAGCTTCTATAGACACACGTAATGTTTATATAGACTAGTATATTTTCCTCTGAAGGCACTCTATCTTCCAGTAACAGTTTGTTGATTTAATCAGAAATAATAACAGAAATGTATTTTAATATGTAGCAGTTTCATTCAAGAGTGCTATCCACAGGAAAACAGTTACAGAGTCTATATCACTAGAATAGTGCAGTGAAAATAGTTTTGTCACTCATTTGTAATTTGTAAGATTTATTATTACGACACAGTTTCGTTCAAAATCGGTACATTCGTTTCGAATAATATTTCCGATAGATTTGATGTATAGATACTTTGGGTGAACGTTAACACGCAGCGGAAGATTTCCAGAGGAAAAAACCCCTATTTTTAAACATTCTTCATTTGTGCTCCGCTCCTATTTGTCTTACGACGATATAAGCTATATAACATTGAAAGAATTATTCAAATCAGACCACTGGTTCCTGAGATTACCCACTACAACGTCACAAACTCACCCACGTTACCTCTTTATAATATTAAAATGTAATATAGATTACCTCTTTATAATATTAGTATAGATGAAGACTGATTTTCAAGTAACTAAAAGAATATATAACTTAAATAACTTATCTTGAACATTTAACTGATTTTAATAAATCTTATCAACAATATCATGAATTTATATTCAACGGTAAAAAAACGCTTGTTTTTACTATCGCCAATCTATGTTAAATAATTGATTAAAAATATATCAATTTCAGATTGATAGATAATGGTATTTTTAAAACTAAGCCCTTGATTATAATGTAAAACTTCATAGCAACAAGATAAATAAATCCACTCGATCGACCACAGTCCACAGTACACATAACACCAAGTATAGAAACTCCGTATAAACGCTCGCACCGGCACACTCACACAAACATGCGCATCGACACGACCCCTATGGAACCTCGCGGTGCTGTTCATAGAATTCCTTTCAAAACCTCTCGTCGATGCGCGTGTTTGTGTGAGTGTGCCGTTTTCGAGCGTTTTTTCGTAGTTTCCGTACTGTGTCTCATATTTATAGTGTGCCACAGTTTCCTATAATCAAATAAAGCCCTTATATTAGACGTTTTACAAGGGAAACACTTCATCTACTAGTGAATACCTCATGAAAATCCGTTAAATAGTGTTTGAGTTTTTCGCGAACAGGCAGATAAACGTGGCAGAGGACTTTATATTATAATGTGTAGTGATTTAGTGTTTATTCTATGAAATCTTTGAATTATAAAATTCACTCGCCTCTGCATGCGACTTCGTTCGCATGGAATAGTTACTTTGTGTAGGTTAATACGCAGCGGAAGCTCTCAAGAGGAAAAAAATCCCGGCTTTGAAACATTTTTCATTGGTGCTCCGCTCCTATTGGTCTTTGCGTGATGATACATAACTTATAACCATCCTCTATAAATGATCTATATAACACTAAAAGAATTTTTCAAATCGGACTAGTAGTTACTGAGATTGCCACCTACAACGTCACAAACTCAGAAACTTTACCTTTATAATATTAGTATAGTACTTAAATGTTTTAAAAACAATTCCTCACCTTGTAAAAAACAAGTCTAGATTGAGTACGTAGATAAACCCCGTATACTACAGAGCTCTGATAACAATGAAGTCATTTGATAAACATGCGGGTAATTAGGTGAGTGCCGCATTTTTATCATGCACCAATATTTGTACGTCTTTGACTGAGGGATTGAAAGTTAACACGGCTTGAGTAAATTCTTTGACAATGATGTCATTATTTTTTTCTATTTAATTTTAATTCTGCTTAGCGCCAGTATGTTGGCTTACGGGGATGTATAACAAAGTAGAGTTCTCTTGGTCGTCGAAATTCAACCAAAATAAATGTAATACATAAATATTGTAGACTAGCTGACCCGTGCAACTTCGTCTGCACCAAATCGATTATTACCGGTTTCATATGTATTTTTAAACACGAAAAATCTTAATAAACCCGACTGCAGCAATATCTACTGTTTCCAATTGTGAATCCAAACTATCCAGGGACTCAAACTTATATCCAGTTGGTATCTAAGAAATATTTTTTTATAATAAGCCTAAAACCCCTTATATATTAGGTACAATTTCGTTTACACATATTTTGCAACTTTGTCGACATTTCATATGTGGTTGATAATTACGCATTCAAACGTCATGTAACCGTAGCTCAGTTATAATGTGCTGAACTTTATACTGATCGACGATAATGAGTAGAGAATTTAATGTATGTTAACAAACTAAAATAATTTTTTTTTTCTCGATCTGACTACGCTATTGACCTAGCAAGGTCTTAACAGCTTCACCGGACTACGTGCTAAAATAAAAGAATTACTACTTGTTTTGTTAATAATTTCCAAAATAATAATTACATCTTATAAGTCAAAATCGTCTGCCACGTCTGTCTGGTTGTCTGTCAATCTGATCACGATAAGCTCAAAAACTACTGAACAGATTTTCATGCGGTTTTTCCCAGTAGATAAAGTGATTCATGAGGAAGGTTTAGATAAATAATGTATCAAGGTTTTTTTTGATCAGTGCGGGAAACCGTCCGCCGGACTCACTAGTTATTATATATCTTGTAATTTCAGGTTTAAGTATTAGTGGAATAAACCATAAGTTGTATGATTCGACAGCAGTCTTATCTGGTATTAAATAACGGTGTATTCGAAGATGGTAATCACGTTTAATTTAGTAGAGGAACTGTCTCTCAAGTCCAGTTTCTTGAACAGATTGCCGAGTGCAGAATTTCAAGAAAAAACCATACAACTATGCTATGGTTTTATCCGAATTATTTCTTTTACAAAACGTTCGAGGCCATTCGCAAGCATCGAAAGATCAATTCAAACACACTAACAACAAAGTTCCCGTCATCGCTCCAAAGTGAAGAATTGAAACAAACATTAATTAAAAAAGTTCTATTATATTTGCAGATCGACGAATCATCGTTGACGGGCGAATCGGACCATGTCAAGAAGGGTGAATCTTTTGATCCCATGGTGCTATCCGGTACACACGTCATGGAAGGTTCGTAACACTGACAATATCCTATTATACACTGTTGGCCTTTATTATTGCCTTAACTGACCTTTATTATTGCCTTAGCCGACCTTTATTATTGCCTAATAGGCTTAAATATAATCACACTTGATGTTAAGTGACAATGTGATTAAAGGTGACACAGTGGTTAGAAGTTTTCTAGTATAGCTACTGTAATATTAATTAATAATATTTGGCTACATAATGCTAAGTTAATGTTGGAAAAATATCATGCGAGCATATATATATATATGTTATGTATGGTGGTGAGTCGTTAAGTCTCTTTTGGGAGGTCGTCAAGCTTCTATAGCGAAGTTGCAAAAAGTTGGGAAAGCTACTGCAGTAAAAAATAAAGTTTTAAAAGATTTCTTAAAAAAAAAAATTATTTAAAACCGAACAATAAAATAAACGTATGAGAACTTTTTATGTATTTATCCGAACCCTTATTATTGAAATAAGTATGTTGAATAATTGTCACAAAATAAAATATATTAAAATAAAGCAACGGGGAGGAGTTCGCGAAATATTTTTGATACTAAAGGGGCCGTGTCGTGAAAATGTTTGTAAAACACTGCTCTATTGGACCAAAGTTATAATTTTAAATTGTACGCACCAATACATTCGACTTGTGGTTTAACTGAGACAATCGCATAATGTTTTATATGCATATAAAGGCTTTCAGGAATGGATAACGTACCAAAATCGTAGGTTCTCGTATCCCCTATCACAACGATTCCCAACTTGTGGTACGCGTGACCGTGGAGGTACCGAAATTATATTCGTAATGACAGAAATACTGGGATTTTTTTTAAGTTCACTTATATAAGGGTTATTCCATTAAAACTTTTTTTTTATTTCATCAGTTTCGTGATTTTTTTTATCCTCGAAATGACTACGCTATCGACCAAGCAAGGTCTTAACAGCTTCACCGGATTACAAAGTGATATGTTTTAGATTACCTCTTCTAGTAAATTTCTATCCATTCCTAAATTTTTACGCCCGGCTCGTACTGGGGTACCTCTGATTACTATTTATTTAATTTTTTTTTTAAATTGATACTTCTTCAGTTTTCAAAGTCTCTTGTTGATTTCAAATTTATCAAGCGAATGGTAGGTACTTATAAATAAAAGGTTTTTAAGGCACTGGTTTGTCATGTTAAAATGATAAAACTATTATTATTATGAAAATCAGATGTTTTCACTTCTTTCGTGTGGTTATAAGTGTACATAATTTTTTCTTATACAAATATCGCCGTTACGTGGTATCTTGTTGATTTTAAATTTATCAGATGAATGGTAGATACTCATAAATAAAAAGTTTTTAAGGCACTGGTTTGTCATGTTAAAATGATTAATTAAATTTTTATCGTTATGGAATTCTGATGTTTACACTTCTATCGTGTATTATATCATATATATCGTTATAAGTGCAGATGATTTTTTTTTTTAATAATATCGTCGTTACGTGGTGTTTACAGGCTCTGGTAAGATGCTGGTGACAGCGGTCGGCGTGAACTCGCAAGCCGGTATAATATTCACTTTACTCGGTGCTGCCGTCGACAAGCAGGAGAAGGAGATAAAGCAGATGAAGAAAGGTCAGTCACTTCTATTGTCTTCTCGTCTCGTTGAAGCGTGTTGTTAAAAGGTTGCGGTAGCACTAGTTACATTGTGCCCGTCTCTCCCCATGTCATGATGTTGCTAGCGGATGCCTTTTTTGTCACTCTCCTATTTAATATTATACTAGCTTTAGCTCGCGGTTTCGCTTGCGTTTAATCAAGTTTTGATCTCTCACTCGGCTAGAGTACATTTTCTCTGTATATAGGATTACCCTAAGTTGTCACCTGTTCACCTGACAACGCGTTTGTAAATGTAACTCGTGACTACTTGTACATGGTTCTAGTGATCTCTGCTTGTTCCATAAGAATGTCGTATATTATCTGTATTTAAATTATTTAAGCCCTTCATTTTTAAAGGGTATTTGTATATTATCACTAAGGTAAATTTTGTCCGCGAATTTGCTCGAGTTAATGTATATTTACTTTTATTATTAAAAAAAAATCGTATGGAATTTCACGATGAACGGTTTTGAGTTAAACAGACAAATTTTCGCATTATTAGTCTGTATTTTTATCTCGTTAGTGGAAATGGTAAATTATGTATTAATTGAAGAGTTTAAAATGCGATTATGAAATATATATTCTTAAATACGATATGATCAAATGATTTAGAGAGATTTAGACTCCAGTTAACTACGAACAATTAATTGTATTAGAAAACTAGCGCGTCCAGCAGACGTTGTCCTGCCCTGATTATTAAAAAATCCTTGATAAATTAACCTTGACTAAAATCATCCTCATGGATTACTTTATCTACTGGTAAAAACCGAATGAAAATCCGTTCAGTAGTTTTTGAGTTTATCGCGAACAGACATACAGACAGACGCGGTAGGGGTTTTCGTTTTATACTATGTAACGATGTGACGTTTCTGGCGGACGAATAAGCGATTCCGAATATAAATAATCGAATTATTTAAAAATCGACATTAAATTAGAGGGTATAAAGTGTATTTTGTAACAAAAAAGGCATCCCGCATATAGCAAAATGTCCTGCAAATATAGTTGCATCGTTATTACCTAGCTCATTTATCGAGAAATGAATTCTAGAATCTTCGAAATGGAATTCAAAATTGCTTGTCAATTAAAAAACTTTGTCATTATTATATTTGTGGTTGCAAATTGTAATATTTCTTGAATGAGCATGGTATTAAACAAATTTCGCTTTGTTGAGTACATTAGTATGAAAGTTCAGTGAAGTGTCGAATCTGTTTTCACGTCAGAAGTCATAAATACGCCCATAAGGGATGGCGACCTGTGTGTAGGTGAAATTGGTAAAAAATCCACTTCTAAGTTACATAATTACAGTTTGTACCCTTTATAACGAACTTCAAGGTACCTAGCATTTTTTTTTTCGTTGTAAAGATTTTTCGTTATACAGAGGGAAGAGAACGAATAAATACTTTTGTGGTGAACGAACCAAATCGATCTAATTTCTACGTTACAAAGAATTATTTGATGTGAAACATCTATAAGCATAGGGTAAACCTGATTAGCTTTGCACTTTGCACTATTAACGAGATACTCTAAATCATTCGAAACCCTATCTTGTAGGCCACTTGTTCTACTAGTGTTGCGCGGCACGCGCCGACGACATAGCGCCCTTTGATAAATGTCGCCAAATACACCGCGCCAGCAACTAGTTGAATTTTTGTATTTTGTATTTAATAAAAATGGATATTTATGTAATAAAAAAAATAAGCAGTCATTATTTTATTGAACTATTTTGTAATTTTTTTAGCTTTATCTTTCCATTATGCCATAAATGATTCCTGTCGTAATGTGTTATTTTATGCATATAACTTATACAAAACAATTCTGATGTTTCACATCTGCCAGGCGTCCCGTTACGGTTCAATTTTATTCGTTATAACGAACAACTTTATTGAATTTATATTGTAATTGAATTATTACAAAATGTGTACCAATTTTTACCAGTTTCATCTCTGAATCGAGTCGAGATTATTTTATTTATTGATTATAAAAAATAAATTATATTCATATTATTTATTTATATGTTATTTCCAATTATTTTATTTTTTTATACGGTCTTGTTATACGTTGTACGTGTGTTAAATGTTTTGACTAATAGCGTGGTATGTCTTGTGGGAGCATGGTATATATATGTTACATTGAGAATTCTTTTTATGATCGATAAAAGAAAATAATCTCTTTCGTGTATAAAAAAATACAAGTAAAGAATATACAGCATATGTAAATGCAATTTAAGCACTTGTGGCAATCGGAAATGGTTTCGGTCAGTTTGGCAAAGTCACAAATGCTTAAAGTATCATTATTTGGAGATATACTTTAGTTATAGTGCCTCATACATTATAGTGTGACCCGTTTCAATGACATCCGATTTTTTTTTTCTCCACCCCCCTCCGACCCGGCCCGCTGCACGCCCACCACCTCCAAATCGACGATGAACAAAAAAAAATACAAATTATAAAAAAAAAAAATAATTGAAAAACATACACATTCCAATTGCATCGTGTAAATGTCGTGGTGACTGCATGATGTATAAAATATATCTATTTATAAAAAAATACATATATCGGATTGTTGTCATATTTGTGTATGCTTGTATGACATAATTCATGATGAAATTGATGCAAGTAGAGGCTAAAAAGCAGCAAAGAAAAGGAACACAACGCAAGAGTTTGTCCGGTAAGTAGATGAATCCTATGCTAAATCCCGCTTAGACCTGTACACTCGGGGCCAGAGTTAATTGTATATAATATTATTTATATAAATTAATATTTAATTTCTAAACGCTTTACAAATTAATATAACTGGGTGCCTACGGTGCTTGATTATGTCGCTTCAGCTTATAATAGATTTAATTTCGTAGTATCTAACCTGCCCTTTAGTGTACTAGGCTTTTTCTCTTTTCTCCAACACTGTCCACGTGTTTTTTTTACATTCTAGACTTCACAAGTAATTTTGGGCTGCGTTCGAACGTCTCTAATTTCGTAATCTTTATGTGAATGTTAATTTTCAACCTTGTCACTTGGTTGTATTGTTGAGACATGTATTTTTTATCTACACTTAATGCATTCCTTTGTCTCTTTACTTCTCTCACGGTATGTTGTTGTTTAATTTTTCTAACAGTTGTATGGCATTTTGTGTATAATATAGTTTTAAATTTTCGTAATACTTACATTAATTTAATTCTAAAATTATAAAAAACAACATTAATTTTGTCCTCAACTGTACAACACTCGCGTATCGCAAATAACACACGAAAATGTTTACTAAAATTCTAATACTACGTTGAGTATATTTATTTTAAACACAGCTATGATTGAATTAAATAAATATTAGGATTTTTTACGGGGTCTTGGTGTGTCTTGTAGTGGCTTTTATATTTCATTCATAAACTTGTGTTGTTTGAATATATATTTTATTATATTGGTGTTGTTCTACGTAATATACTTCGGTTATTATGCACAAGTGAAGTGGGTAGTAAATAATACCACTGAGTATGAATTTTGAGATCCCACAAAAACTCCATGGAAAGTTCTAACAAGTGGGTTACCATCTATTGTTAGAACATGGAAATTGAAGACACTTTTAATATTATTATCTACACGATAATGGTGGGAATAGTCTAGAAGATTCGTTGCAAAAAAAAAGAGAAGAAAAATAGAGTTCCATTGAAAGATATGAAAATTATCTCTTTGATTTTGATTAACGCAAGGGAATTATAAAAAAAGTCTTGGATTTAATTTTTACCATTGATTTTTTTTCGATCTGACTACGCTGTTGACCTAGCAAGGTCTTCACAGCTTCACCGGACTAAACTTCAAACAATGCTAACATTAAATACACATAATTTATTCACAAATATGTACAGACTAAAAACCACTATTCCATTTCATATTTCTTGCTTAAAAGTCATCCCTCTTTATTCCATTAATAATTTTGGAAAATTCAGTATCACAAAAAAATATTTATATATATATTATTTGGCAAATACATAAGAATTAAAAAAAACTATTGTTATTATACTACTTTTGAGGTTCATCCTATCAAGTAATTTAATAATTTCTACATAATGGTTTAATAGTGCTTATTACAATTACTCAAAACAAAGAATAATCATTAACAAAGATATATGCATCGTAATATTACATTTATCTTCCATATTTAACAACATCTCACAACTTACACACAATAACTAAAGAATATACAAAGATTTTGACATACAGAACGCGACCAAGCCAAGTAGACGATTATCAAATGTTACGTCAAGCTATTCGGGTATGGATTGGAAAAAAAAATACAAATTGTCAAGAGATTAGGTTAACTATGATATAATTTAATTTTTAACTACTATCACTAGTTTAGTATTCAATAGTTGGTTTTCCATGTATTATTTTTGTTTTTCAATAAAAAAAAAACATCCTGAAAACAAAACGGGAGTAAATTTTAGTTTTCATCTTATTATTATTATTATCCTAAAGGGGGTCCCCTTTTTCAGACCTTAGTCCTTATATCCCTCCGATTAGTAATGATCTAAACTTATCGTGTGGATTGTAGCTGCGAATGGTACCTTAGAAAACGCAGTATCTAAGGTAATATTTACGACCTGAGAGGGGCCGCATACCACGCGTTGGTCTACTTAGCTTGGTCGTAAGATAATACTTAAATTTCACCATCGAATTTAATGATGAAAACATCGAAGCTCCCGCACTTTGCAATACATTGACGTTCACGTTAATAAACCAGGCGAGGAGGATGCAACACTGCCAGCGTCGGGCAACAGCCACGGCGCGAACCACGCGAGACCGGACGACAATCATGTGCCCGCGCCGGCCTCGGATAAACCGCCAGCAGAGACATCGCACAAGAAGGAAAAGTCCGTGCTTCAAGCCAAACTGACCAAGCTCGCTATACAGGTAAAACAGGGTGCATCGTAAAAACACACGATAGAAGTGAAACTTTTGTTTTACAGGGAAACGTAAAAAAAAAGCAGTAAAAAACCAACCGCACTCGACCTTGCTTGCTTAACTTCGGTGATCGGACGAAAACCGGTGTTTTCGACGCTCTAACTGACACAATGTTTAATCCCACTTCTTTTTGTCACACAAAACTTTTTTATAAAAAAAACCTTCATTAACTCCCTAAATAGGTATAAACTAAAATTATCCAAAAGTCATACTTTGTATTCATATTCGTAATATAGTGTCGTATAATGTCGGGAATTCTATCAATTATCGCTCACTCCTTCTGTCTTTAACATAACATATATTTCGTCCCTTGTTCTCAAGTTATTTTACTTTCTTACATTCAGTATAACTAATTTAAAACCACCAATATCGGTACAAAACCAATTCATTCGTCAAACGAGACAAAATAGTTTGATTCTCTCTTCTTCTATCACGTTAACGCGAGCGAAGCCACGGGCGAAAACCAGTATATATGTTCAATAATTAACAGATCGGATACGCCGGTTCGACCATAGCCGTACTGACCGTGATCATCCTGGTGATCCAGTTCTGTGTCCGTACGTTCGTAATGGAAGGGAAATCGTGGAAAGCAACTTATATCAACAATCTCGTGAAACATCTCATCATCGGTGTCACTGTCCTCGTCGTGGCCGTCCCAGAAGGTCTCCCCCTAGCTGTTACACTGTCACTCGCTTATTCCGTCAAGGTATGCCCATTAATTTATATATTATAACCTATTTTAATCACCCCAACTAAACGTAATATCTTCAATGATCCAAATAAGGAGATAATTGTCAAACCGCCATCTTGTTTATGCGTTTGTATCATGCGACTACAGTATAAATGTATTATCGTAAACACAAATTATGGTGTTTTTCACATCGATTGTACATGTATAGAACTTATCCACACAGTTTTTTTAAAACTTTGTTGTTAATCGGGAGAATCGAGGAATAACCTAAAGTATACAAAATGTTGACACAAAATGACTACAATTTGTTAATAGAACTGCGAACATCCACAGTAGTTTCAAATAAAATCTATACTTATATACTAATATTATAAAGAGGTTAAATTTGTGACTTAGGGTATAATCTCAGTAACTACTGGTCCGGTTTGGAAAATTATTTCAGTGTTATATAACCCATTTATTGAGGAAGGTTAAAGGCTATATATCATCACGCTAAGTCCAATAGGAGCGGAGCACTAATGAGGAATGTTTCACAGTCGGGGGTTTTTTACCTCTTGAGAGCTTTTGCTGCGTCTTAGCATTAGCCCAAAGTAACAATTCCATGCGAAAGAAGTCGCGGGCAAAGGCTAGTAATTGAATAAAATTTAACCTAATTTTTTTTTAATTATTTATAATAAAACCATATGTATATACGATATTCTTGTCGGTGACAATTTTATCTTCGATGCGATTATCATCTCATGTGAAACGTGTTGTTTATTTCTTTGACTCACTCTGGTTTCTAAATGACTCAAGACATTTTAATTCTAAGACACGAGGTTCCATATAGATTTCTTAAGAATAATAATAATATTTTTATAGAAAATGATGAAAGACAACAACCTGGTGAGGCATTTGGACGCTTGCGAGACTATGGGTAATGCGACCGCTATATGTTCGGATAAGACCGGTACACTGACCACGAATCGTATGACGGTCGTACAATCGTACATATGCGAGAAACTGTGCAAGGTCACGCCCAACTACCGGGATATACCGCAGGAGGTCGCCGAGACCATGGTCGAGGGTATGTCCGTAAACAGCGCGTTCACATCCAGGATTATGGTAAGTTTATTTTTCTTTATAAGAAATTCGTCTCGTCTTTAGGTGATTTACATTGTATTTGTTCATATGACCGGTTTGTATTACATAAGATTTCTTTCAGCATTTTTTGTGACACTATAAAATGACGTCATTGTACCGGATGTTAGACATAGTATAATCTAAACATTATCCCTACAGCTAGATATATTCTAGATGACCCCGAACTGTGACAAGCCAGATGAGTCACTATGTCGGGTTTGTTACTATGTGAACTATGGTCGCGAGTAACTCTGGTGCAAAATTCTACCACTGGTTGTAGCAGGTACCATAAGTGATGATCCATTACTTATAATTTCTTAATTACTCCATAGGTTTTAACGTTTAATCTAGTTTAATCTCAAACCTATTGGTTTTTTTTTTCTCTAACTGACTACGCTATTGACCTAGCAAGGTCTTAACAGCTTCACCAAACTACAATCATAGGACTATGATGTTATTGCGGTGTATAGTGGTTACTGTATTCGCCTTTTAATTTGGTACATGGGGAAGAAGACAGAGATAGTCGATTCCCTATAGCGTTATCTTTGTCTATAACAGTCATTGTACTATACTTTGCAAAAGAGAGAATGATCTACAAATGGAAACAAGCCGATGTTAACTGGTGGCTCACCCTTTGATATACTGGTTTTTTTTTATTAAATACGTTCGATATTTAAGGTGGCTTACTGTCACAATATAAGTAGGGAACTCGGAGGGATCTAAGGAAACGTAACTTTTTTGCAACGAATAAAACATTCTGCAATTTTGTCTGGCGTACATTTCTTTTTATTATAGAACGTGATTCGTTTCATTTTTTCAATATATAAGTATTCTTACGTTTATATTTGTACATATACGGGTGGATACTTCATTCGTGAGGCAATATTTATAGAGGAATCGTAGGAACTGTAACATCGTTATGAAGGGGGATCGTAGGAAATGTGATATCGTTACAAAATGGGTTTGTAGGAACTGTGGCATCGTTACGAGGGGGGATCGCAGGAAATGTGACATCGTTACAAAGGGGTACATCGTTTGTAGGTGGTAGAGCCCCGCTGAAGCTATTTTTGGTTTCAGCATGAATGGGTCGGCTCCTCCGGGGTAGTACCACCCCTCTCACAGATAACCGACGTGAAATAACAGTGCTTGCATTGTTGTGTTTCGTTCGGTCAATGAGAGAGCCGGAGGCCCACGTCCCTTCCTCTTTCCTTCTTTCCCTTTCCTTCCCCTCCCGCTTCTCCCATATACAGGCTGGCAACGCACTTGCGACGTCCCTGATGTCGCTAGTGTCTATGGACGGTGGTGATCACGGGGGATCGTAGGAAATGTGACATCGTTACGAAGGGGGGTCGTAGGAAATTTGATATCGTTACGGAGAGTGACCGTAGGAAATGTGAAATAGTTATGAGGGAGGTTCGTAGGAAATCTGACATCGTTACAAAGGGGGGTTGAAAGTGGAAACTAGAACGGATTTTTTTTATGAACGATCCTCTTACGTGTTGTGGTCTTGGTATCCAGCCGTCCCAGGACCCGACCGCGCCGCCGATGCAAGTCGGGAACAAGACCGAGTGCGCGCTCCTCGGGTTCGTAGTCGGGTTGGGCCAGAGTTACGACGCAGTCCGCGAGAGACACCCCGAGGAGTCATTCACGAGGGTCTACACGTTCAATTCCGTTCGCAAAAGCATGTCCACCGTCATACCGCACAAGGGCGGGTACCGCCTTTACACGAAGGGGGCTTCCGAGATCGTTCTTAAGAAGTAAGTCTATTGTGAGACATTCTATTTTTTTATTTTTTTTTTTAGGAAAATCGGTTGATTATTATAGAAGTCGATGTGCAGCAGTGCCATCTAGTAGCGATTAAAGTCAAAGTAATTTTTTTTTTTTTTTTTTTTCAAAAGAATATGTTGAGTAGTACAGATGTTGGTGTGCGTCAGCGCCATCTAGTAGCTGTTGAAGTAAAATAGACTTTCCATACATAAACCGTTGTTTGTAGTATATGTAAAATTATATGGAAACGATGCATTATACGACTAATATATATATGAAAACAAATCAGCAGTTATTTAATTGGCATAATATGAAATTAAAAATAAACTTCAAAAAAACTACAGCATTCACACTTACATTTACCATTTTACATATAGACTAGATGCGCCCGCGACTCTGCTGCCGTTTTATATAACTTTTTATCTTAATTTATCAATCTTTATATAAATTATCTATTTGACTTTAATGAATTGTTTTTTTTCTTCTGTCACAGATGTGCATTCATATACGGACACGAAGGTAGATTGGAAAAGTTCACACGCGATATGCAGGAGAGGCTAGTGAGGCAGGTCATAGAGCCGATGGCCTGTGATGGCCTCAGGACCATATCCGTGGCCTACAGGGACTTCGTACCCGGCAAGGCGGAGATAAACCAGGTAAGTTCCACTATAATAATGATTATGGTTATACCCGCGACTTTGTCTGCGTTTTTTAAATATTTTAACAATTCATTACACCAATCTTTTAACAGTACATATGAAAAACAGCAAATATAAATAAAAACAAAGGTGTACTTTGCCTATAAAAATTGTTTGTAAACAATATTTTCATTTTCGCTCTCCTGCACATGCGCACCACACTGCTTGCCCCCCATTTCTATATAGCGAGAAAACATATCACTAAACGCGTAGTGCTCTAGAGCTGTCATAGTTTTTTAAAACTTTATAGTAAATAATATTTTAATTATTATTTTAAGATAAGAAGCAAGTGTCTAAGAAATAAAATTAAAAAAAAAAAAGATCGAGATGTATCGAGTACTTTTTGTATGATGCGGCACACAACGACAAACCAGACACAATAATTATTGTTTATTTATGTTTGTCTGTTGAATAATATTGAATGTTTCACGCCAAATAGGGCGGTTTGAAAAAAAAAAACGCCATCTGTTCGAGGCTGATGAAACTTACAATTACTTAATAACAGTAATCATCATTGACAATAATTTATTTTTGAATTAAAAAATATAGAGGTCACTAATCGAAATATTAATTATCCTATCTCTCAAGTGAGTCCAAATTATACGTAAATACCAACGTTTTCATGAAGATTGGTTGAATAGTTTCGGAGTTCATCGTGGACAGACATCATGACACAGGATTTTTATATATTTCAGATATACAGTCTATATATATATATACATTTTTTTTGTGTCATAGGAGGCAAACGAACAGGTTGGTCACCTGATGTTAAGTGAACACCATCGTCCATAGACACTAGCAACAGCAGGGGAGTCGCAAGTGCGTTGCCAGCCTGTGTTAGTAGTGATGGGGGAGAGGGAAGGGAAAGGGAGGGTGGTGCTCCTCCGGCATTCTCACTGACGGAACGAAACGCAGCAATGCAAGCACTGTTGCTTCACGTCGGTGTTTCTGTAAGAGGGTGATACTACTCAGGACGAGCCGATCCATTCATATTGAAACCAGTTATTGCATTAGCATGGCTCTACCACCTACGAATTATATATAATTGTATTATATACATTATATTATTTAAATTATACAATTGAAAAATATAAAGGTAATTAATCGAAATATTAATTATCTTATTACTCAAGTTAAAAGATAAAGTCATGTCATGAAGATTGGTTAAGTAGTTTCGGAGTTGGTCATGGACAAACATCATCACTCAGAATGTTTATGTTTTTAAGATATACTCTTAATTATTATACATGTTTTGGAAATGAAATCAGTAGTAGTTCCAGAGTGGTTTGATTTGCATACAAACATATAAACGAACTTATTTTTTTGTAATATATAAAATGATGTATGTACAGGTGCATATAGACCAAGAGCCGAACTGGGAAGATGAAGACAACATCGTGAACAATCTCACTTGCCTGTGCGTCGTTGGCATTGAGGATCCAGTTAGACCAGAGGTTTGTCTCATTTATTTATACTCCCGGAGACGTAAGATAACCCTTAGATACATTTTTGACACTATTTGTTACATGACACAGAAACAGTCTTACATGTTGTCGAAGGTTCTAGTACAAATAGCATAAAATAGGCTTAAAAAATCTTAAATGAAATGGTATTTCAATTGAAAATACTAATAACAAAATTCTAATAGAAATAGATTTGCTTTTGATTTAGCATAATAAGATGTTGCATGTAAATTAAATTTTATTGCCCAATTTATAGAGTTCTACATTAAAAATACATATATACTATATAAAATAGATGAAATTATAATTTCCAATTTTTTACATCAAAACTGATTCGAACTTTTTTTTTTTCAACATGAATATTAGTAGTAATTTGCCTGGATCTATATATGTTTTATGATATTCGTCAAATAGGTTTGCTGAATTTCTGAAAACGGTGATATGAAATAGCAGTTTTACTATTTTTAGAAGGTTCCTAGGTTTTGCAGTATGTAATTTATGAAAAAAAAAACGGAAACATGACATATAATATATATAAATTGCATGGTGTCGAAATATTTGCTTTAGTTTTATTGTCCAGAGATAATCAAAGGTTTTGGGCTAAACGGTAGTTTCATTTTCTTTTATAGGAAGGTGCTTTTAAACGTGTTTATTCGCGTAATCCGTCGGTTTAAGCAATGCGTTAGTCTTTATATCGTGGTAAGAGTTTTATTAAGTGACTATTGAATATAAATATGTGGTTAAAGGTACCAGAAGCGATCAGGAAGTGCCAGAAGGCCGGCATCACGGTGCGAATGGTGACAGGCGACAACGTGAACACGGCTCGGTCCATCGCCATCAAGTGCGGCATACTCAAACCCACCGACGACTTCCTCATACTCGAGGGCAAGGAGTTCAACAGCAGGATCAGGGACACTAACGGAGAGGTAATCTCACATTCCATCCTTGAGCCCCCTTTCCCCCTTATCCTCCTTCCAATTACCCCTTTAAACCACATTCCGCTTTGTCCTCCTTCCACTTACCCCCTTTAAATCCCTTTCCACCTTATCCTCCTTCCACCTATCCCTTTAACCCCATTTCTACATTATTCCACTTACCCTTTTCTCTCGAACTGACTACGCTATTGACCTAGTAAGGTCTTGACAGCTTCACCGGACTACACACATTTCCCCTTTAACCCTCTTTCCCCTTCAACTTAAACCTTTCTTCATCTTCTTCGTCTAGTATGTTCATTTTCACCTTCTATTATCCCACTTTACTTGAGTAAGGGTTTTTTTTTCTTCAAAATAAAGGCGTACGAAAATTAGAAAGCTATTTGTTTTCCATTATAAATAATGGTAAATACTGCATATTAGAATCCACAGTGGACACAACAACTACTGAACCAATTTTAATACATGAAGATTAGTATAGAACAGTGAGAGAGGATGATTTTGCTAATGAAAGTAAGCGATGATGATCAAATCTTCATTTAAATTAAATCCATGGAACATAAAAATTTGCGTCCTAATAATGAAACAGTGTATATTCAAGTATTTTCATTCGATTTCCAGACTGGCATGACAAAAACGAATACTAAAATATAGTCACCGTTTATTCCACTGTGAAAAAAAATATAACTATGTTCTAATAGTTTTGGACGCCTGGCAGTAAAAGCAACTCATATGTCATCACAGCAAATAGCATGACGTTTTCTTATGCCGTCATGTCCATTTTCGTCACCGGTTTTGAATATCTTGTGTGAAATTATCAAGATATTCTTTAACGAATTTTCATTTATTATTTTATTATTAACCCTTTACACTCGAGAGCTCCGGAACGGAGTCACTTAAAATATCGGTGGCGTATGATGGTCGTGACTTGCTTATTGTTATGCTCTCAATAGCAATCACGGCTTCCAAGTTGCTCCTAATACGAATTAAAAAAAAAACCATCATGAATTCTACTAATATATGAACTTAACACAGATCTGTCGAGTGTTCACGTGACGGTTGAATGTTTTTGTTTGTTTTTTTTTTTCCTAAACCGATAAATTTTTTTAACGAATATAATATTCCCCCAGGTTCAACAGCACCTGGTGGACAAGGTGTGGCCGAAGCTACGTGTGCTGGCTCGTTCCTCCCCTACAGACAAGTACACGCTCGTGAAGGGTATGATAGAGTCGAAGGCGTTCGACACGAGGGAGGTGGTCGCTGTCACCGGGGACGGCACCAACGACGGGCCCGCACTCAAGAAGGCTGACGTCGGCTTCGCTATGGTCAGTATCATCATCACCAACTTCACCATCATCATCACCAACTTCACCACCACCATCACCAACTTCACCGTCATCATATTCATACTCACCATCTTCATATCATCAAACTGTAAGAGACCCGCCGGAGGGCAATAGGCCTCTTCCCGAAAGAAGGTGTGAGGAATAATTACTACGCCAGCCCACGATTTATTGACGATTTCAAACTCCGATCAATCCATTGTTCTATGTTTCCCCATTGACAGTAGATATTACAAGAACATTTTGTAGGTGGTAGAGCCACGCTTCAGCCTGGCTCTGTCACTTAAAAAAGTGTTACCAATTCAAATTGGTAAATGTACGCGAATTCTGGTTCGAACTTGCGGATTTCGAAATGATATTTGATCGGTCAAACTACCACAGCATAGACCGCCATGACTGTGGTCCGTATCACTATACATTCTTATAAAATAAAATCCTCACTGCCACGTGTCTGTCTGTTCACAATAAACTAAACCATTGATAAACTAAATTAAGATAAACCACTTCAATACTATTTTCTCTTCCGTTTCTGAATCGATGTTACTTATTGTATCGTTTAATTTTTTCTTCACATCGACGAGTCGATACTTTTATGTTTCTATTCATCATACTTTACATCACCTTTTTCCTTTTTTTCTGTATGTCTAGACATACCTATTAGACTAAATTTACAGATATTTACGTCATATACAGCAATTTGCATAACCTAATCTATAAGGTTTTATTAAAAAACTACATTTGTTGTAGAAAATCTAATCAATTTCATTTATTTGGAATAGAGCGTGAAAAAAAAATGAGGAAAAATAACGGTTGAATTTTTTTTCTGGCCGGTTGCCAGTCTTCTAGATTATCACTGCTATTACCGAGTATTACGAGTTTCTCATGATAATCTCCTAAGACATTAGCTTCCTTGATAGCACTTTCTATGGAATTTTTGTCGTATCTGAGAAATTATACTCCTTGGTATTAATTCCCATCCATTTCACTAAAATATAGAGACAAATAACACAAGATTATGAATAAAATATAAGATCTACCACATGATAGACCAGGATCCCGCCAAAAAATTCAACGGTATTATTACAAAAAAGTTAAATACGTATTGAATACTTGATTTATAAAGGTTACGTTATTTCGCGCTCGCTGAATGTTCGCCATCTTGCTCTTTTGTCTCGCTTTGATTTGTTTAGGTTAGACTCGTGAAAAAATGATAACGCGAACTTGCCTTGCATTTAATACGAAACCTTATCAAAGCAAGTATTTAATACGTATTTAACTTGTTTGTAATAAAACCGCAACAGTCAAAGTTTAAACGGTGTATAACGATTTGAGTTTTTGGCGTGTTTTTAGTCTGTCATGTAGTGGATTTTATATTTTATTCATAATATTGTGTTATTTGACTCTATATTTTGTAAATATGGGGGTGTTTTCCGTAATATAATTACTTTATTGTGCATAAGTGAAGTGAGTGGAAAATAATACCACGGAGCATGAAATTCTGAGATGCCACAAAAATTCCCTAGAAGGTTCTAACAAGGGAAACACCATCTTGTTACAATATTGAATTATTGAAATAATGACAAGAATCTTGTAATATTATTAACTACACGATAATGGCAGTAATAATCTGAAAGATTGGTTGGCAAAAATAAAAATTAAAAAAAAAACGATGGATTGTAACAGGGTATCGCCGGAACGGACGTCGCTAAAGAAGCGTCCGACATCATACTGACGGACGACAACTTCTCGTCGATTGTGAAGGCCGTGATGTGGGGCCGCAACGTGTACGACTCCATCGCCAAGTTCCTGCAGTTCCAGCTCACCGTCAACGTGGTCGCCGTCATCGTCGCCTTCATAGGGGCCTGCGCGATACAGGACAGCCCGCTCAAGGTGCGAACACTTACACGCATATGTATAAAAAAATACACATATTACACGTACGCAAAATTACGTACACGTACGCAAAATTACATGTACGTACACGTGCGTAAAACTACGTGCACGCACGTATACGCAAAGTTAAGTACACGTACATGCATGCAAAACTACATATGCAGATACGTACACATAATTCATACATTTATGCGTATAGAACATTACACGTACACACATTAGGGGTAATCCACACCAAATCGGACTGTTTCAAATGTTTTTTGTTTCCTTAATTTTGTGATAGTTTTTTTTTTACTCTTCCAACTTAACGGTTTTTGAACATAACTTTGTTAGAAGTGGACCAGATTTTTTTTCTCCTTTACGTGTCCTTTACCAAAAAATTAACCAAAGATATTTCTATTTTTTTTTTTTTCAAACATTAATTCGAGTTTTAAGGAATGAATATTGTCTTCGATTTTATTTATTTTAGTTTTTTAAACTTTTTTTATCAACTTTTAAGCCGGATCTAGGATAGGGATTCCTCTAATTACTATTACATTTACGATTTTTGAAAATAAATAAGAAAATCGAAAACAATAAGTTCAGTTCAGTCATTGATGTCAGTCGCTTTAAATTGAAACGACTGTAACAAACATGTCTCACGTGTGTTTAGTTGAACTCGCTGTTTTTTTTTTCTTTCTCATGAATAGAAATATACTATCCTTAATCTCGGTTAATTAAGTTCTAATGCACACGAATTGAAGCGTTATTTCTAGAAGTTTCACGCGTGTCGATTTGAACGCCTTGTTATTTTTGTATTTTGATTTTAATTCCGTTGTAATATTGTTGTTGGAGTTTTTGGCGGGATTTCAGCCTGTCATGTAGTGGATTTTATATTTTATTCATAATCTTGTGTTATTTCACTTTATATTTTGTAAATTTGGTGGTGTTTTACGTAATATAGTTAGTTTATTGTGCATCAGTGAAGTGAATGGAAAATAATACCACGGAGTATGAAATTCTGAGATGCCACAAAAACTTCCTGGAAGTTTCTAATAAGGGATCCACCATCTTGTTAGAATATTGATTCAGACGACGCTTCATATTGAAGTGATTGCACGACGCTTGTAATATTATTGACTACGCGACAATGGCAGTAATCATCTGAAAGATTAGATTACCAAACATAAAGTAAATTTTAAGTAAAATTATGATAGGTGGTAGAGCCACGCTGAAGTTATTACTGGTTTCAGCATGAATGGGTCGGCTCGTCCGGGGTAGTACCACCCCTCTCACAGAAAACCGACGTGAAATAACAGTGCTTGCATTGTTCTGTTTCGTTCGGTCAGAGAGAGCGCCGGAGGCCCACCTCCCTTCCTCTTTCCTTCTTTCCCTTTCCTTCCTCTCCCCCTCTCCCATGTACAGGCTGGCAACGCACTTGCGACTTCCCTGATGTCGCCAGTGTCTATGGACGGTGGTAATTACTTAACATCACGTGACCCACCAATTCGTTTGCCTCCTTTGATATAAAAAAAGTTAAAAAAAACTCACTGTTTTTTTTCTTTCTTTTGTGTAGAAGCATACCGTCATTAATTTCGATTAGTTTAGTTCTAATGCACACGAACTGAAACGTTATTTTTAGAGGTTTCACGTGTGGCGATTTGAATGCCTTGTTATTTTTGTTTTTTTTTTTTTTTTATTCCGTTGTAATATTGTTGTTTCCAGGCGGTACAGATGTTGTGGGTGAACTTGATAATGGACACGCTGGCGTCGCTGGCGCTGGCAACGGAGATGCCGACCCCGGACCTGCTGCAGAGGAAGCCGTACGGGAGGACCAAGCCGCTGATTAGCCGCACCATGATGAAGAACATCCTCGGGCAGGCGCTCTACCAACTCTTCATTATATTCACTCTATTGTTTGTCGGTAAGCTCATCTTATATTCAACCTTACACTCACTATGTAACTCACTGAACTGCCTTTCATAATATAAATTCCCATTTATGGAGTGTGAGGGTATGTATTAAATATAAATTCCCATTTATGGTGTGAGGGTGTGTATTAAATATAAATTCCCATTTATGGAGTATGAGGGTATGTATTAAATATAAATTCACATTTATGGAGTGTGAGGGC
>JACEII010000043.1:1789376-1827072 GCA_014332785.1 Antheraea mylitta | reverse complement strand
CATTTATGGAGTGTGAGGGTATTTATTAAATATAAATTCACATTTATAGAGTGTGAGGGTATGTATTAAATATAAATTCACATTTTTGGAGTGTGAGGGTATGTATTAAATATAAATTCACATTTATGGAGTGTGAGGGTATGTATTAAATATAAATTCCCATTTATGGAGTGTGAGGGCATGTATTAAAATACCTTAATAGGAATATAGAGATTAGGGTGATTTTATAATTTCAAAAAACAAGAGTCAGGGTAAAAAGCGAGATCATTGTCCCATACCAACTCATCAATATAGATTACACTTCGTTGCAAAAGGCACTTTTCTAAATTATTGTATTTTGAATAAATTACAGTTGTAAAAGTTATAAAATTAAAAGACAAGGCGATCTTCCTTGCAGAAAATTGACGTGAAATAACAGTGCTTCCGTTGTTGTGTTTCGTACAGTCAGTGAGAGCGCCGAAGACCCACCTCCCTTCCTCCTTCCTTTCCCTTCCCCCGTAAACAGGCTGACAACGCACTTGCGACTCTCCTGATATTGCTAGTGACGGACATCTATGGACAGTAGTGATCGCTTAACATCATGTGACCCACCTGTTCGTTTGCCTCCTTTAAAAAAAAAAAATGAAAAATGGAAATTAAATTTGGAATATGTTTAAGAAAGTTTGACGAAAAGACTAAATAAAGCTTGTGAACGGATAATACAAAAAATAAACAAGGGGATAACTATAAACAAATCATAAAATTTAAGAAATATAAAAAAAAAACAAACAGACCATGTAATACGGTATATAACGCCCCACATATACTGAACGTACGATGTGGAATTTTTCCTAGATAGTTCTAGAACACTTATTTTTTTGGATTCCAAATACCCTATGCTATTTTTTTTTAAACCCAAAGAACTAGTAATAAAGTATGACGGAATGATGATCAGGTGATAGAATACTGGATATCCCGTCGGGTCGGTACCAGCCCCTTGGCGCTGAACCCACTCAGCACTTCACCATCATCTTCAACACGTTCGTAATGATGACCCTCTTCAATGAGATCAACGCGAGGAAGATCCACGGGCAGAGGAACGTCTTCCAAGGACTCTTCACGAACCCTATCTTCTATTCCATATGGATTGGAACTGCGCTCTCACAGGTTCAATACAATATCTACCTATTTACAGTTCCGTTGAAGAAACTAGCCCTCGCCCGTGCACTCTCTCGTGTTCCTGTGTCACTCGAGGACAGTAATATTAACCATTGATTCACTCGAGTTTTTTTTATAACCCTGAAATAACTTTGTAACTTGTGAAATAATATGTATTTTCAGTTTGTGTATCGTATCCAACACGAGCTTCGTGATCGCTGGTCGTGATTTATCACACTTGCTAAAACAGTTATATAAAGTAATTTCTATACATTTTAGTCATATTCCAATACTGTTGGGTTTTGATTTACTTACAGCTTTTTATAAGTGCCGGCCTTGCTTTGTGCCTTGTGCCGAAGCGTAATATAACATTGATATAAAATAACTTCAAGACATTTTCGTCATATCTTAATATTGTTGACCTTTGATTTACTTGAAGCTAACTCAAAAATAATTTTAAAAACGTTTAGAATAGTATTATTGGAGTCTATATATTACTATATAACCACAACTTAATGTGATCAGTAATTACTGGCCGTGAATTATCACGCATGATACAACAGTGATATTAAGTGTCCTAGACATTTTTTTGTCATATTTAAATCTTTTTGTAATTCTGAAGTAACTTTATAAATATGCGAAAATTATATTATTCGCTGGCCGTGAATTATCACGCGCGATATAACAGTGATGTGAAGTGATAATAATTTTAATACGTTTTTAGATATGTTACAAATAATATCGCTTGAATGTTCCAGGTTATAATTATCCAGTTTGGAGGTATGGCGTTCAGCACGGCGGGGCTTACGCTGGAGCAGTGGCTCTGGTGCCTGTTCTTCGGCGCGGGAACGCTCGTGTGGGGCCAGCTCGTCACTACAGTACCCACTAGGAAGATACCCAAGACCCTCACGTTAGTACCCCACTGTCGATACCTCGTTACTCATAAAACTTTCTCTTTTACCAATATTTGTGACGTCAAGTAAATTAGTATTCGTCATTTATCGATAATTAATCGATTTATAATTTTTTTGCACTTTTGAAATTTTTACAAATGTGTCGTTCATCTTAACACTTAAACTCGACACTTGAGCTTTAGTTCCCTCGGTGCTGAATATAATAACGGTCAAATACAGTTGCAACGGGAAAAACAATGGTGGAGTCACGCGTCGTGGGAACGGTTTTCGGTTAATTTTAACACGTTTACACCGTTTTTTGTTTTTGTTTTGTGTGTTTAAATATGAAATCCGATGCACACGATCAGTTGGGGCCGAGGTCAGCCGGACCACGAGACCATCCAGCCGGGGCCGGACTACGACGCGGACCTCGACAAGAAGCCCCGCGCCGGACAGATCCTATGGATCAGGGGCCTCACGAGACTCCAAACGCAGGTACGCACTCTAGTGGGGGGTCGCCGCGGGCTACGACATTCGGGTCTGTGTTGGGTAAGGTGGGGTAAATATCAACACACGAAGAACTTGGATACAAAAAAAATAGAGAAAATGATTTTTTTGTCATGAAAAAAAAAATTTTTTTCACCAAAACAATTTTTTTTTTGCTCTGTCGTCATTAGCATTGACAAATAAGTGTAATAGAGTATAATAAATTAAAAGATCTAAGCTATTCTAAAATTAGATAATTTTTAATCTGTTATTTTACGATGTATTATTTTTTATGTAATGATATCCAATTTGTTCGTTTTGTTTTTTTTTTTGAAGCAAATATAATAAGTAATTGGATTACCTTTGTATTGGCTTCTGGTGGGACTCGCTATGGTTACATAAAGTGATTTTATTTAAAAAAATCTCTGAGAATTAAAATAAAAAATATCTTCGTTATTAAATCATTTGAAGTTAAATTAAAATGGTTTACGTTAACGTTAGGCTCTTTACAAACTAAATTAAGTCCATTGATAAAAAAAGTATTTGAAGTTTTGAAAACATTGTCAAAAAAATTTGTGAACATCACAAAGAAAGATTTTGTTTAATTAAAAAAAAAAATAGGATTTTTAAATCAATGTTTTCATAGGTAGTTCTGTACTTATAACGATTTTATATTAAAAAAAAGAAGAGATTTTTTCTGTAGGACTTGCATATATTCCGTATGGAAGAAGTTACAACTGCATATAAGTTTCAAAATTTTTTTACATTAATTCATACAGGGACAGGATTAAAAAGAATTAAAAATATCATAGGAGTGATAGAAGTTAATTTTCACACTGTTATAGGTAGGAATAGGTATTGAATTTCCAGCTGTTTTTGATTTTTTTTAACGTTTTTCAAAAAGTACAGCATATTCTACAAGGCAACACTTCAAATACCTTGGGCATCCTAACGCTAAGTTATACTTTACTTATATATGCATACAAACGGATAATTTAAAATTTTTTTAACCATATATATATAACTTATATAGATACGGTGACTCATTTTTGCAAATTTTTATAATTTTTGTACAAAAAAACCGGAATTTTTTAGGTTTTAAAAAGTATACAATGTTCAATAGAATAGATTTGACACAATTATCTCGAATGATTACTGGAACTATCGTAATGAATTGACTCAAAACATATGATATATATACTTTTTTGTGTTTCGATATTATTTTGATTTTCTATTTTTCAATTGTATTTCTTTTCTCTTTCTTTTCCGTTATTTCTCCTATACTTCTGTTTCTTATTCGAGAAGTTATTTTTATACCTACACAGAGAAACACTTTACAGAGTAATAAGTATAGTAGATACGCTGTATTGTTTTTTTTTTTGGCCCATGACTAACGTAGTATTTATTCCTTGTTCGGTCACTGATTTTGAAAGTGTTTGAGAAATGTGAATATTGTTGTTAATTTTAATGGGAAAAAAATGATTTAAATTGGCAACCGAACAATAATTATTTTATACTAGATTTTTTTTTCAAAAATTTTTTTCTTTGTCGTTCCTGGTTTCATGACATCTGTAATTTTTTTTTTTATTTATTAAATGTAGTTATCATTTTTATGAATCTTCGAAGATATATTATATCCTGTTCGTTATATCTCTATCTCCCTCTTATGTCATGAAACCGGCACAGTCCAATTGTGACTCTAGTTTTTTTTTTTTTTCTTTTTAAAACGCGAGTAACGCCTGCATGCTCCGCAGTATCGAATACAGTCTGACGCTTAACGGGTATTAAGAGACTATTTTTAATTATTATTTCTATACCTGAAGTGACTGTACCAACATTCCCCCCTCTCCTCCCCTGTATTTCGCATGCTCTATGTAGGCTGTGAAGATGTTACTTAAATTACCTACCCTAATTTACCTTCAAACAGTTACTATGACTACCCCTCCCCCACTCTTAAGTAGAGATATCGATTAATATATACACATGTACACCGCGGTATGAATATGACTATCTCTCTGTCTGTCTTATCTTTTTTTATCTCTTAGTCATACTGACTGTTTGATTTTTTTCTGGCTACTTTTTAATTTTTGTTTTTTTTTTTTTGTTTAATTTATATTTTTTAAGAATAGTATTTTTGCTTGTGAATCGCCAACCCGTTGTATCCTCGCTGCTCACCCCAAAGCTCTGTTACGCCGTAATGTTAGTGATACCCTGATTTGTCGGCACTGAGGGCCGCACGGCGTACTAACACGCGTTACCGAGGTTCAAATGCAGTAACAATTAATTCACTGTTCAGTGTTTTTTTTTAATTTTTTTTTTTTTAAATTATTGTTATTTTTTATCATTCATACCGGATTGTGTTCCGTTACTGCGTATACGTATAAATGGACGTGTCATTTTTGAGTGTGGAGTGGATTTTTCTTTCATGAAATATTATTAGTACAATAGATATGTCATACATTCGTAGTAAGGGCATGCCGCGTGCTCGCATTAGTGTACTAACGAGATTTTTTTTAACCCTCCTTTCGGTCTCGTACCCTCCCCCGATTTCCTTTGCCGTTGTGTTGTCAGTGTTTTTAATTATTTTTTTTTGTTGTTTTTTTTTGTTTTGTTTTTTTTTTTGTGAATGTTTGTCCCCTTAGTTGTGTGATGTGTCGGGGTGTGTTGTCAGTCCAGGTGGGTACAAGCGTCACGCTGGGCAACGAGGGCGATGATCGTCAGTAGTAATTGCATTTGCATTGGAAAGAGTTGCCTTTATTGTGTTATTTTGCGTTAGGCTTTGTAGATGTGTTCATTATTATTGTAAAATGTATATAGTTTGATGCTAAAAGTAAGTGATCCGGCGGCTAAGGGTGAGTATACATAGACTTTAAATGTTTCTCGTGTTTGTTCATTTAAAAATTACAACTAATTAAAATACAAAAGAGTAATCAAAGTTTAGTTTAACAAATTTTGTGTCGACTATTTAATTGTGCAAATATCTCTCCAATCATATTATACAATATAAATTCACAAAATTGTCATTTTTATTAAAAAAAAAAATGATATTTTCACAATTATTTATCATAAAAAAATAATAATAGAAGTGAATCGTTTTCTTCCTTGGCTCCAGTAAAGTAGATGTTCTAACAAAATAAAAACAATAATAAAATAAATGAACATCGCATGTTAGTTTAAGCATCGGTTATATAATTTATTTTATTTTGTGTGTGTGTTTAAATAAATAAAAAAAAAACAGAATGAATTTAAATAGCGTGCCACCACCATAGATTATGGAATTTGATAAATATATAATAATAATAATGAATAAAATAAATAAAGGTGAGGTATTATTTAGTTCGCATCAGTTCTTTAGTGCACCCTCGTTCCTGAACACTCTAGGCGTAATTCTACGTTGTATAGGTGTAGTTTATAGTCGGAAAGTCGTCTGGTTTACAAAGACCTCGACTCTGTGCCCCGTTTTTTTTTAATTGTATATGTATACGTTTTTTCGGTATATGTATACGATTTTTTTTTTTCACTTGTATATTTTCATTTTTTTTGTTTCGTCTCCCCGAGTCTTATTCGTATCACACCAGCCTACATACACGATATCAGCATACACAATACACGATTCTGTTTTGTTTTCTCTTTGTTTCTCTTTCGTTCTCTGTTTATAACAATATGGTCTGTTTATTCTGTATCGGTCTGCCAGTTACGACAGACATGGAACGATAGCTAAAAGCTTGATATGATCATTTAAATATATAAATTCTTACGTTTGACGTCATCAATTCTAAAAGTAATCTCTTCTTTTGTCTAAAATAAAAAAAATTACACCAAATTTTATCACGAATACCGTCAACATAAATCTGATGGATTTTAAAACTTTTGTTACATTTCAGTAATAAGATTTTTTTTATGACTCTCTTTAAAAAATATTAACAAAATTAATTTTAAACATTTCAAATATCGACAGGTTTTCTATTAATTTCATTTAAAATTCATTTTGAATGAAATATTTAATCAACGTAATAATATATATTTCTAAGCATATTTCAAATATACTTGAAAAATTACGACACATAATTTTTAGTAGGTATTTTGATTTCGTTAATAAATTATATGAATAGTAGAAAAATATTAGAAGAAGTGATGACATCAAACTGTATGAGCATCGTACCATGTGTGGCCGCCGCCGGCAGTTGTAAAGCTAGGGCTGCGTATGCGCACGTAGGACGGTGTCGAATGGGGCGTGGAGCCGCGCGTCGTTGAGAGATGTTGTTGGCAACCCCGACCCGTCCTCGAGACTGAAGTGTAGTGGCGGGCGCGGCGGCTGGCTGCGCGCTACGTGCGACGGACGCTGACGGTACCCGCACCCTCGCACCCGTCCCCCCTCCCCCACCACCCACCGACCCCTCGACCCCCAGAACCCCCGACCACGCCCCTAGACCCCCTAGCGCGTAGTGTTTGTTCCTCGACAACTCTCTCATCCCGCCGAGATCGACTACACTCCGTTCTGCTTTTTTTTTATACACCTCTTCGAACGTTACTCAATTTCATTATTCAAATCTACACATTTACACAAAAGTTTTTTTGTTTTTTATTTCTGTGATTTTGCTACTATATCTGTTGTGAACGTGAGGAGTGTTGTCGATCGACTTAGAGCATTTAAATAGATCTGTTTTCGTCTGTTTTGCATCTCTCCCCCCACGTCTGTTTTGGCTGTAGTACTCGCCCACTCCTTATATCAAACCATCGTTCTGTTTCACACGTAAATCTTTTAACTCTGGCACGGTCTCGTTCGATTATAAGTGAGTATTCTGTCGTACTGGAACGCGCGGCGCAGGACGGAGGCGCGGAACTCTCTCTGAATACAGACAGACGACAGACGGACAAGGTCTCTCGTGAAGGAACATCCACACCACACTCTGTGTCGTCGTCGGTAACGCGTGGCGGTGCGCGGTGCGGCTCGCGGCAGTTAGCGAGTTAGCGGGTGTGGTAGCGAGCGGGTTGTGTAGTAGGGCGCGACCGCCGTTGTGTTGTTGCAGCTGCGCGTGGTACGCGCGTTCAAGTCTACGCTTGAGGATCTCGAGGAGCGGCTCTCGTCGCACTCGGCGGCCGGGCTGAGGTCGCGGCTGCGAGCTCCCCCTCAGGACATCGCGTACATCGACGCGGACGACGTGCCGCCCGCGACCCGCACTGAGACCACCATATTCTGAGCCCCCAGCCCCCCGCACCGCACCGCACACACCCCTCTCCGCCCCCATCTCACGCGCCTCGATACGAACGTACTTAAAACACTGTAATCTCCCGCGCAATCTCAACGCATCGCCGCGATCTCGAACTCTGCACGATTCTCGAAATTCACTTACACGATATCTCGAAATATAATTATATTAGAACGTTATACAAATGCTTAAGGGTTCATGTGTTGATTAGCGTTAGATAGTTGTATAGCAATAACGCTCGTACTGTACGGAGGCCCGATGTTAGGTTCCTAGACCCGATTGTGCCTGTTGTCGCGACGCACGCGCACGCACACGCGCTCGTACAAGCGTGCACGCGTCTCTATGTTTATAACAAATATTTATACTCTGTTAAAGTTTCGTGACGTTAGGCTTTCGATAGAGAAGCAATCTTTAAATTTGACGATAGCGCATATCTTAATATCGGGACCCCTTTCTCATATAGGTTAAACGAGTGTTTCTAACGAACATTATTAAATATGATGAATGAACGCTGCTATTTTATAGACGAACATATTTGTACATAAGTTAGCGAGAAAAAAAAATCTGTAAAACCTCTTTTTATGTATATCGGAGCAGTGATATTTTATATAAGTATATGAAACATTATATGAGCGAAAAACTCATTAAAAAAAAAAACTTTTTATCTTCACCCTTTGAGATTTTACTAAAAGTAAACTTTAATATTTTTCAACTTTCTCTACATAGCTTTTCGTGTAACTAGTTTATTAGGAGATATATTATTATATAGGGTATTTTATTCATCAGCTTGTGTTACGTTTCATAGTAAATTTTGGGACCATTTATTATCCTCCCGTTTCATACATAAAACTGGGATAAACGTAGATCTGTCTATTACTTCAATTATACTCCAATTTATTATATAGGTATAATGATTAAATAATTCTGTCGATTATATAAACATATATATATATAATGTAAGCCTAAAGTTTAGTATGAATAGGACACTAAAAAGCTTCACACTATATATATATAATAAAAAAAGAGTTCTAACAAACAAACAAAAAATGTATTTAATAACGATTAACTTGGTTTTGCGAATGTTACAAGAACTACATATATATTTACTTTTAATAAATTTTGAAGCAAATTCCATAGCATTTTCTTTCGCCAATGGTGGGGGCCGCCCGTTCTTAGCATAAACGCTCTATTTCAGATGTTGACGGTAAGTGGTAGGTCTGACTCGGATAGGCAGAGACACTATACCTTTGTAAGTATAATAGACTTCAGATAAAGAAGTAGGTACACTGAACGAGTTAAATCATAGTGCATGATCACCGTTTACACTACATTAAAAGGCGATCAAAATGATTTTTTTTCTAGAAACTTCTTCCCATAGCTGAAACAAAAGCGTGTCACTTTTCAAAGGTCAATTAGGTTTAATCATGCGTTTTGTCGCCTTTTGATCAAAGAACGGTTTGGTAATGGGTGAATTTTGCACGATCACGCCCGTAACTTCGGTACATACTCGTAACGCTGCGGAATAATGAAATCGATTTTATAATCGATACTTATTCGTACATCGATTTAAATTGTAAGTTAACGAACACCGATCCGTATGGTGAGATCTAAAACGGCCATTTTGTGACGAAACAATTAAAATGGCCACGCCGTTTAGTTTGTAAGTACTGAGTATATATTGAAGAAATGTATATTTTTGGTACAAAACGTTGTTTCTTTTGTTGTTTTTTTTAATATCGATATGTAATTTTTTCTTCATTTTTTTTATTATTTTATTAATTTCGCTTCGCATTTACAGTGTGATCGCTTAAAGTGTTATTGCATGTAGAGAAATGTCTGTGAGTATGCACATTTTGTATTTTTTAATTATTAATTATTCATTTTCTTTAATTACATTGTTTAATTGTGAAGAGTTTCTGATAATATTCTAATAACCGTATAATACATATTATCAGAGTCTCGTGGTGGTTTTTTTAATGAAAGATTTTTTTATTTATATCTCAATAACTATTACAATTATATATGATTCAGTTACAGTAAGTCTGTGGTAGCCTTTTAAGGCGAACAGCTATATATTCCGAAAGGTTTAACACGCTGTCACTATATACATATATACCCAACATAGTTTAGTTAATAAGCGCTAAAAATATAGATAAAACAAACATATAAAAAGAAAACAAATTACACCAAAATTACCTATATCAAAATTATATATATAAAAATAATAAATTTATTTCACTTAATTTTTATTTTATTTAACTCGGTTGTGTATGTAGTACTTATTTTATAAGTTTGATTTTTTTTTTAATATGTTATATTTGATTTTTCAATGTAAATCTTTGTTTGAAATACATACTTAACCGGCACTAAGGAGTAACGTTCTGATAAAGCTACTTTTAATAAAAATATTTATTTCATGAAAGCTGATATTTTATTTTGTACCTCAGGTAAAAAAAATACACAGAATAAAGGATTACATAGTCACGTTGCTAAATTGACGCGGGTATTATAGCTCACATACCGGATTTTTTTTTAATATATATATTTTTATAATTCGTAGTTGTAGTTTTCACAAAGATTTTTTTCAACTAATTCATATAATTATATATTAATTAAGTACTTGCTAATGGATGCCCTCGAACCCCTCGACCCAGCTAGTGTGAATGCCCCTTTATCCTAATTAATAATTAAAAGCACTCGATTAAGAAACGAAACTGCTTTTAAACAAATATTCTTTTAGGTAGTTGTTAAGATAAATTGTTATTTGCTTCGATAGACGTACAAGAAATCTCATTGGGACTGAATTAACGAAGCAGTTTTGTTAGACGATTGCATATAATATAGTTGCGGACATTATCCAGGGCGGTTGATTGACAAGTCCGTGATATTGTTTTCCAGCAAAAGGCGGACATATTGGCCGGTCGCAGGATATTTGTCAATAATTATTTGGCGGAGCACCGAAGGATCAGCGTGCAATCCGGCGGGAGCTCACTGCCAGCGCTCAGTCCCGTATCGCTTCAAAGCGATGACTAAAATATTCCCCTAATTTTTCAAATAATATACAAACAAAATAAAAACAGAAGTAACACACAAAAACGCGATGTATAAATATGCATCGATGTGTATAAACTATAAAAAATAGCCCACAGTTTCTATATTCGGTAGTAATAGTATAAATAAAATGTTCACCGCATTTTTATAATATATAAACAAAAAAAAAACTGAAGAGATCACACACAAAAACACGATGTCTAAATATGCATCTATATGTATAAACAATAAAAAATATCCCACAGTTTCTGTATTCGGTAGTAATAATATAAATAACATATTCACCTCATTTTTTTAATATATACACAAAAAAAACTGAAGAGATCGCACACAAAAACACGATATATAAATATGCATCTATGTGTATAAACTATAAAAAATATCCCACAGTTTCTATATTCGGTAGTAATAGTATAAATAAAATATTCGTTTCATTTTTATTATATATAGACCGAAAAAATAAAAGATATCACACAAAAACGCGATATATAAATATACATCTGTATGTATAAATTATAAAATATTTCCATTTTTATATATTCGTTAACAAATATATAGATTTTATATAAAGAAACTGTATAAAGTTTGAAAATATTTGCACAATATATACGCGCGAGTATTATAACAAAATTACATCGCACAGATATATCATTGCTTTACAAAATAGACTGCCTTTAAATATGTATATTCAAATTTAAATGTGAACTTTATATTGCATATTTACAATACAATATTAAACAAATGAGTTACGATAAAGCGTATATTACATTTTAAAAATAAGCATTAGATTTGCAAAAATATATTTATTAGATTAAAAGTAAATTTTAAACTTATGGTGCACCATTTAAAAATGGTTTAGACTTTTATGGACATCGGTTTTATAGTGGTTATTAAAGAGACGATTTTTCGAAAAGTATAATTTTTTGAAAATTTATTATAAAAAACACCCCTTTTGTAAATAAATAATCTCCTGTTAAAACCTCTCAAACCTATTGAACGATACAAAAAAGAAAGTTTTTTTTTAAAGTTGTATACAACAAAAAAAACACGCGAATTTTTTTTATATAGAACAAAAAAAAAGCGGAACAATTATAACAAATTCACAATATGTGCTACTGAAGTGCTTTTGTAAATGTTAATAATAAGATGATATTTAAATTTGCTTGCTATTTTTTTATTTTATAGTATTAATTGTTTTTTTATTGAAGAAGAATGCTATAAATTAGATTGTGTGTCGATCGTGTATTGGTAATGTTTTAGTGTTTCAGTGTTAAACTGTATACATGTAGCGTTTCAGGACAATTTCACTCGGGTGATACGAATTAGTGCTGTTCCACGATATTTCGAGATATTTTTTTTTTAATATTAATTATTAGATATATTTATTTGTGTATCTAATCCTTAAAATTAAGCATGTATACTGTTAATGTTTGCGAAATGTCTGGCCCCTGCCATTTAAATTGACGTTATTTATGGCCGTGGGTTTTTTAAACTATGTGCTTGGTATGTGTCGATACGTTTATTTATGTCAAGAATAATTATAGAATGAACGATCGCTTAGCCATTTTTTTTAATTTATAGATTATAATGAATTTAATAAAAGTAGGTAGCGCTATTCTTTGCATTTAGGTATTTAGAGTATGTAGGTATATTTTAAATAATTCATTATACCACATTACCTGGACATTCTTACACTACACAAATACGAACCTATCACCCGATATTTCGTTATTGTTTTGATTATATATTTTTATTGAATTTTATTTTTAAAATTTCATAGGTGACAGATTTCAAGCAAATTTAAAAATCTAAGAAGAGATAAATACATATGGTGAAATTATTTATATATCAATGTAATTAAGATTTTTATATATTATATATAAATAATACTTAAAAAAAACGCACCTCGTGTAGTGGATATTTAACTTCTCGCCTGCTACCCACGTATTAAACTTTAGAAAGATAGTACATATATCTAATAAACTTATATACAAATTATAATATATAAAAAAAATGTTTTGTCTGTGTATACATTATACGTTAGATTTATAGGAGTTAAACTTATTGATATATAAACAAAAATGGTAACGCTTATAGAAATAGGTCTTAAATTGCCTAGAAGTGGGAAAGTCACTTAAAAAAAATATATTAAAACTAATAGCATGATTTCGTACCACCAAATGTTTATACTGGACCGATAATATCTGTTGATTCTAATGCTTTTTTGTCTCTCTTAAAACATTAGTAATAAAGTATGGTATACTCCAAAGTTTTGTTCATTTTACCCAACCGTGCCACGTTGTGGAGAGCCTGCATTATAAGGTAACTGGCAGTCACGGGAAGTGATTAATATATCGATGTTGGTCCTAATGTTTGTTGTTGTACGGCCTGTGGCCAACATTGGCCGTTGTATGTCGTACGAATTAGCTCGATGTTAGAACTCGCTTAGCGCTTACACGCTACTCGATATTCACTAGTACAGTATTTAGAATCACCGTGTATATATATCCTGGCATGTAAATCTTTACATGTTTTCGCATATATGGCTCATTTTAATGCCTATATGCTTTGACATGTTACTCGTGAAACGCTTAGCTAACAATAAAAATAGGACGGGGCCTAAAATTAAACTTAAGAATATCTCATATTTATTTTTGCAACTATTACATAATGTGTGCTTTGTAATCTAGCTATAGCTTATAGGTATTTAGTCGTTGAATAAGATATCTGGTATGTGAGCGACAACGTCGATACAACGTTATGTGTGTGTGCTTAATTAGTTATAGACGCATGGTACACTACAAACGCACACACGTGCCGTCAAACACAACATACACACCCACACCCACACGCATACACAAAAGAATAAAAATATCCTAACAGGACGTATATGTTCAATGTTTGGTCGATGTATAATAAATATTGTATTGATTTTTATATTTTAAGTTTTTTTTTTATTATATATTTCTGTTATATATTTCCTATAATGTAACGGAGCCCTGGATGGAATATATATAAATATTTATTATAGTTTATAAGTGCACTCCCCATTATGTGCTTTTTAAGGTGAACCCGTTTGGAAAACCCTGCGTTTATTTTTTAAATTTTTATTTTATTGACGTGTATTTTATTTTAAATTCTACAATCTCTTCCAACGCTTCGCGAGGCGCACCGCTTCGTTTGTGACCCCGAAACATTTATTTATTTGTATATTCTTATATTTCATCTGCCGTGTCGAACGTTGTTCTAGAAGTTATAATTGTTTTTTTAAAGTAAACAAATAATATTTTGTATAGAATTTTTAAATTCAATATAAATTCTATATATATAAATTCAAATCATAATTGGACTTCGACACCGCAGTGTATAATGTATAAAAAAAATATATATATTATATAACGTGCGGCCGGCTGCACTATCTCTGTCTATCTATTTTCCCTCTCTTTTACTCCTATATCTTGTACAGTTGTCAGCCTTTTTACTTCATGCTCTCGTTTTTATTTTCTTTTCCATGAATACCCAATTGCACACGGAAGGTGATAGGTGGCGAGTTACAGGAACGTTTGATACCCGTGCCCTACAGCAAGACATCCACCGACCAAGCTGTAAGATTCCTACTTATGAGACAACGATGTTTCGATCACATCAATTTTTTTAATTTCATATTTTTTTATCTATATTTATGTTAACCAGTTATGTTTTTTATATGTTCAGATGTTTATACTGTACTCTGTCTTAAAATCCTTACATACTATCTCCGCTCGACTGATCCCGAATTGTTGTTATGTTGTTCCAACGCTAACCGTTTAATTCCACTGTATTTAAATGCAATTTTAGAGGAATTATTCGATCAGTGTTAAATGCATGTTTATTTATATTTGAATAATATGCACGTATCCAATGCATGCGCTGTTTTATATATGCATATCTATGTTTTAATATGCAAGTCCGTGTGCTATTCTATATTCTCATTTCGCTCCATTATCTGATTTATGTTATCTATTATACTCCATAGATAATATTTTATATGAAATAATAATTTAATCGTCTTCGAATTAACAGAATATTTTAAAGAAATTTCTTTGGAGAAATCAAAATCGATTTTTTACCACAGATATAAATACGAGTACAAACGCCAAAGTTAGCAAACGCTTTCGACACGAGGCTTAGTTATTTTCGTAGTGATAAGCTGATCTATCGTTTTTATTGTATTTATTTGCATCATATTTTGCACTTTATATTAATAAACAGTGGGGTTCCGTGTAGATAATCGCCAGGGATTCGTCGCAAAGCTTACATAAAACATTTTTTTTATATATAGTATTTAAGTATACAGGATGTTTTTAACATTTAGATAGTAACCGCTTCACGTCAACGTGCGCAGGGAAGGGTTAAGGGTTTCTGTCAGCTTGCTTTGGAATTCCGGGATATAGGAGAGTGTCGGGAGTACATCGATGTTGCTTAATTCATGTGGCTCAGCCCCAATAGAGCTTTGGTCGCGCGTAGCTCACACATAGTATAGGTGAATATCTAAATGCAGTCACAGAGTCGTTGTATATGCACTCGCACAAGATGGCACTGATGCGTACGTTCCGACGCGACGGCGAGATGTCTGTATTCAGAGCGGTAAGGGGGGGACAGGGTGGGGCTGTCCCCCGTCGCGCCGGACTCACTTCATACTGCATGGCATGGGACCGATGGGACGCGCCTCCCGAATCCTGCCTCGCGTCCCTCTACATTTTGGTTAACCTGTGACTGGAATTTTGAATTACCTAACGCTTTCTTGCCTCCTTTCTATGGCTCGGTGTGCTTACATTAATGTTAATATGATACAATTTTTTATATGAGTCCGCCCGGCACGACGCAACCTTCGAGCTGCATACATTATGTCACGGCGTTCCTGTAGCTCTGACTATTCTGCACTTGTTTTTTTACCAATTGTTGTTGATTATATGTAATTCATAACGTACCTTTGCGGTGAAGAGATAAGAGAAAATATTAGTTGAAGTGAAATTAAGTGATATTATACCTAAAAAACTGTAGATAAATTACCTACATGATATTTTGACGAGACAAATGGCACATTAACGTATTTTTTTTTCAAACTGACGACGCTATTGACCTGGCCCAGGGTCTTTAAAGCTTCACCGGGCTATCCGATAACGCACACATACGTAAAGTAATATTGTAACGCCATACTATCTTAGGTAAAATGTGGAAGTAAGATATGTGAGTTTTTGGCGGGATTTTAGTCTGTCATGTAGTGGATTTTATATTTTATTCATAATCTTGTGTTATTTGACTCTATATTTTGTAAATTTGGTGGTGTTTTACGTAATATAGCTGGTTTATTGTACATAAGTGAAGTGAATGGAAAATAATACCACGGAGCATGAAATTCTGAAATGCCATAAAAACTCCCTGGAAGTTTCTAACAAAGGATCCACCATTTTGTTAGAATATTGATTCACACGACGCTTAATATTGAAATCAATAGATCACACGACGCTTGTAACATTATTGACGACGCGACAATGGTAGTAATAATCTGAAAGACTGATTGCCAAAAATAAAGTAAAAAAAAAGGTATGTTCTTAATATCGGCGGTGAAAATGAAATAATTATATGTTGCTTAGATTGATGAGCCAGCTGTCAAAAATAAGCTAGCTAGCAAAGTGGTAACAAAGTGCTTTAGAAGTATCTACAGTTTTTTAGTTGTATCATTGGTAAAGGGTCAGAGAGACAGGGAGGCCGTGCGTGTGAGTGCGCGTGTCGGTTGCGGCAGTGACGCGGATAACGGGAACGTTGTGTCGGTGCGTGGCGCAGATTCGCGTGGTGAACGCGTTCCGGCAGGGGCTGGACTCGCGCGGCTCGCTGGCGGACGCGGCGCTCGCGGAAGCGTTACGCAAGCAGACGGCGCTTTCGAAACGGTTCTCGCACTCGTCGAGCGTGGAGTGCGCGGAGACAGCGCGCGATGCACTCGCGCCCCACGACATCGACGTCGAACGCCTCTCCAGCCACAGCCATACCGAGACGGCGGTGTAACGCGCTCCCGCCACCCTCCGCCGCCGCCCCCCCGCCTCGCCGCGTCGCGCCGCGCCAACAGTATTATAAGTCACGCGAAACGTTACGCTGCCATCGCTCCAATGTATTGTAATGCTAAAACGATTGTGTATAAAATAATATTTTTAACGAGGATGATCAAGTTTCGTATATGATTTTGATGGTGTATGTTTGGGGACGTGCCCGGCATCGGCCGCCGCGCCGAGCACGACGCATACTTGAACATAAGTTATATTGTTAACTAGTGTGTTTAATTATTCGATTGTTTTGAAAATATTTTATTATTATACGCGTGCGTTGCGTTGCGTCGCGCGCGTCTGTTGAACAAATAAAAAAAAATATTGTCTAATGATTAATTTTAGATGTAAGCGCAGGGGTGAGCGAATGGACGTGTGTTTTTTGAAAAAGTAAAAAAAACTCGCATACCATCGTGTCATGTTTCACACGGAATGAAATGTTTTATATTGCTTTTGTCAAAGACATGTTGCGTGAGTAAGGTTTGTTAGGGGGTGCGAGGGGGGTCGCGGGAGGCCGGGGCGCTGACCGCTCGTCCTTTTGTACAAAGTTGTTTCGTTGTAGCGCGTGGAGAGGCGCGCACCGCAAAGCCCCGCCCCGCCCCTCCGCCCCAACGCTCTCTCGCATATATTATACTTCAACTAAATTATTGAACTATTAGTTAAGGTGTTTGTTATAAAAATCAGTAACTTTTTTTTGTTTTTACGACCTTTTCCCCTAAATCTAAGTATACATTAAGTCATATCTCGAAACGTAGACGCATCAGCCGAGGCGTTTCTGCACGAGAACCACCGACAGCGTTCTCGTGCAGAAACCGACGTAGTCCACTTTGAACATCTTCAAAATGTTTAAAAAAATAGAAAATATTGAAATTGTATAGCTGAAGGTATTTATTTGTAATGCTAGTCTCTTATGAAACAAAATACTAATTATTCAATTATTATAATGTACTTATTGATTATTGATAATATTTCAAGTTTATTAAACAAGATATAGTCTATGGTGTAACGAATTGATTTCGGAATTTTTCCTCTATGAGCAATAGTGAACGCGCTTGCGTACCGTACGGCCGCGCGTACGCACTGAGAGCGGGCGACCGGCCGCCGGCGCACGCGCACTCGCGCACACATAGGCGACTTAGTATCGCAGCAGTGGCATTTTCGACTTATAAACGTAAGACATGTACTTAATCGACTTAGTGACGAGATGAGATGGGATGGGATGAGATATCGACAGTCGCACGAGAGCGGTCGACCGCTCGCCGCCCAATTGTTTTTAGTATTAAATCAGAACGATATAGTGAATCGGCAAATGTTCAATTTTGTATAGGACGTTTCATAGTAGCGCTATTTGAGGATTGTTACGTTTTATTTGTGAGGTACACGTGTACGTAGACGCGTTACGATGCGATGGACGAGTGCCGCGACTATTATTAACATTATCTAAACAATCTTGTAAGTAATTAAGTATTAGCTTCGAATCAAAAAAGCCTTTTAAAAAAAAGTTAGTTTAAAAAAGTATTGAAACTTCACAATGTTTAAATAAAATAATATTAGTTATGATTTCAGTGATTATAGAGATGTCATGGTATCGTTTTGTGTATTATAAATATATATATGATATACTATTTCGTTGATATTCGTTACCACGAGTTTCCCGATGAAAGACATAAATAATTAGGAGTCTATGAATGGTGTATGTAGCGGGGTCCGAGCGCCGGCGCGGCCCCCACTCACATAACAAGCAATTGTTTTGACACGACAGTCTGCCACTAACCATTTTAGCTAATAAGTCCCATTGTTGTATTTTTCGTCTCACAATAAATGAAAATCTATTTTATTGTTTTTACATACTGTAGTTTTATTCTATATCCTCTCATCAATTTTTACGTCCAATAATTTAGATGAAATTATTGGTAGTCAGGCCCACTAATTATGTAGTTCGCCAGATCGTATAAGTAGCAGAAATGATGTAAGAAATATAACAAAGACTTGATATGGCAATAAGAGTGATTCGCAAAATACATATTTGCGGCCAAAGAATAAGTCACCTACCTAAAACTTTTCTCTGAAGTTGAACATTTTCGAAACGTTACACTCCTGTGTACTATGGATGACAAATTAGAGGATTCTCAATGTTAAAAGTATAATGATTTTTTTTTGGAATAATACAACACAATCAGAGCAATAACACAGAAATGTATACAAGACATCTTAATCTGTAGTAGAGATCAACTGCTTTAGTGCAAGAATTTGGATATTATGAGCGTAAGAACCATTTACTACATATTTGTAATTTACCTGGTCAAATTAGCCCAAAAATAAGGATACTCTTACATAAATTCCCTACAAAATAAAAATTTATAGAAACATTAGGGATGCCACTCTAATGATATCCTGATAAGTCCCTCAAGTAAAAAGTCGCAATTTTTATTTGGCCAAACAGTGTTACGATAAAATTAATCAAATTACCTGATCTATAATTTTGGTCAGCAGTTTTTACTTGTGTGCGTACAACAACCAGACAGACAGATCAACGAACATTCTAGAAATATTTTGGAATACTTCATGGAGATGGGTTATTTTATTGATGCTAAAGTCGCCAAGGGCATCTTTTATTAAATATATGTAATGTATCAGTACCCTTCTATTATAAGTATAGAGCACATATTTATATATGCATGGAAACGTCATAGAGGTGGAAAGATTGACAAAATTATAATTTTGCAAGTGTACATTCCTGATTAAGTTTATAAAGCTTCCCTGTATACTGCTCTTATCAGTAATATTTCCCAGGATATATATACATGCAAATAGTTTGTATTGCTTACTCGGGAAAGAACTACGTAGAGCTGACAATGAGAGAAGTATGAATTTTGTAGGTCAACGCTTGCTGTTTGCAAAGTTTATCCTTTTGCTTTGTTCACTGCCATGGCGAAGCAAACACTGATTGGGAATTGGTCACGTTTAAACCGAAACGGAAAATTGTTGAAGAATAGCAGTATGCGGGGAATGAAAACGTTTTGGCGTTTGGTAGCCTCGAGAGTTCGTATTGGTTGTTACTTGTTACTCCACCCGGAGTGTAATAAAATGCTGACGGTGCGATATGAACTGCTCATTTACTGCAGATGTAATACAAGTTATAATACACACTGAGATACAAAAATTGGTTCAATACATATAGCGTCTTACACTAGCATCTTGGGTGAAAGTGACAGTTGTCTGGGTAGCGAGTGGGTTTACATTTTAGGCCCCTGATTACAAATCTTTTGGGTGCCTTATCAACACCAATGTTGACGGTCTTATATTCTATGATTTCTTGCTAACAAGTGATGTAAATTTAAAGGCGGAACGCCACGTGTTCCCTTCAGCACATCTACCTCTATTACGTTTTTCCGTAGATATGGAACTCTAAGGCCTCTTGTGCATGATAGGTTTTCTTAACCGTACAGCGCGTTAGACGTATAAGGAGTACAATCCTTCAAAAGGAAAAGTTGCGGAGAACTCCCTTTGCGAGTTTTTTAAATTCCTAGGTAATTTTCCTCATTTTATGGATTAAAATGAATAATAAGTGGATACTTTCGTATTCATTCAAACGCGCTCACTCGTCATTCGTCGCACCTCCGTAGCCAGACCCAGGGAAGGTGGGTCGAGTGGTTCATCTTCCCATTGCACAGGTTCGGCGGGCCGGCTGTCTCCTCACAAGACGAGGCCCGGCAATGGCGTTTCTGCTGCGGAGCCAACCACTGGGACAGCACGATAAAGTCTATAGAGATCTCGTGCCCAACTATAGCGGAAGACGTACACCGTGGGGTTTTAGTCCATGGGAGTCAGACATAACCCACCCTCTCCCCGGGAGAGTGAGTATCCGTAAAGAATTTCCTCACGTAAAAAAAAGATAGAATCAAAGTCAATAAATCTAGTTGTTTGAAATAAGTTCAATCTATCTTATTTGTTATCTGCCTTAATAGGTGCTGTTAAAATAAAACATTCTAAATACTTATTAAGTTATTAATCAATTCTATAAACATATTGTATAGCTTTAATTAGCTCTTCGAAAACATCTTTATGTTCTATTTTTATTTTTCATCGCCAAGAATATTCAATGGGCCAGTCTATGAAATTTTCTTTATAATCATCCCTAGCAAACGTCACCTTTAAATTTCGCCAATGGCTTTCTTTTCTTTGTGTGTGTGTCCTATCTGGTGCCAAAAATTTATTTATAAGGTGCTAAATAATTTAAAATAAAATGATGGCAACACTGGAATGGAGTTGGAAACACTGAAGTTCAAAAAACATATACAGATTAATAGGTGTGTGTCAGTTTTTGGCGGGATTTTAGTCTGTCATGTAGTGAATTTTATATTTTATTCATAATCTTGTGTTATTTGACTATATATTGTGTAAATTTGGTGGTGTTTTACGTAATATAGTTAGTTTATTGCGCATAAGTGAAGTGAATGGAAAATAATAACACGGAGCATGAAATTCTGAGATGCCACAAAAACTCCCTGGAAGGTTCTAGCAAGGGATCCACCATCTTGTTAGAATATGGTTTCACACGATGCTTAATATTGGAATGATCACACGAAGTTTGTGATATTATTGACTACGTGACAATGGCAGTAATAATCGGAAAGATTGATTGCCAAAAATAAAGTGAAAAAAAAGGTGTGTAGCGTCTTATAAGTTACAAATGTATAAAGTTATGATTAATAAATATAAAGGTGTAAAGTAAAAACTCGTTATATTTTATTAAAAATACATCAAGATAACAATTTGGTAGCAGAGCGTGGTTATCTGATGCAATTCTCTGGTGTCGTTATTGGCGTGGGTTGTGACGTCATTTTACAATGTGGCGTATATAAGAAATAGAGAAAATATCAATATACGTATCAAAAATGGAAAAGTGTAATATTAAAATTGAGACCCTAACAGGTAACAATTATCCAATATGGTAAATGCAAGTCGAAGCTTTGCTGGATTCAAAAGATATTTTTGATGACGTAATAATTAACGACGAACCCATTGTTAATTAAGAATGATGAATCTGACGCCACAGAGTACCTTATATAAACGTCTGATGTCTGACGCTACCTTAACACCTGTATTAGTGAAAAACCATAAAGATTTAAGCGCCATAGAACGAAAATAGACCTTATGATGCAACGGTTAGCAAACAGTTTGGCAGTATAAGGTTTAAAAAAATACTGGATTTATTACAAGATTTGAATAATTATAAATGATGTAATGTGAAATTCCAATTATTATGTAAAATGTATTATTACATTATTATTTAATTTTTAAGAACTATTTTTTGTACTAAACCACGAAATGTCCAACTTAGCTATTGTATTTATACTTTTAGGTTAGAAAAAATATTTTACATTAAATACTGAACTAAATATACATTAAACTACTACAATATGAATATATCAAATTAAATATTGAATAATTTAGACAAATGAATATGATAACAATAGTTTTCAGCCAATTAACTTTACTATTATTCTTTCTCCTTATTTCATATAAAACTTATTTCAAGAAAATATACAATATTTTATCGATCATAAGAAAAAAAAAACGAAATATATTTTAAATTAGATATAATTTTTATGAAAATAATATCAAATACACGATAATATAAAAACCATATATAATCTGAATATAATTAAATATATTATTGTGACCATAGATTTATAGACTCATATGGTACATGTACTAAATGTCTTTGCCGATGGCGGGAATTTTAAAAAAGCGCGCTGGGACCAATAATTTCCTTTCCCAATTGTGATATTTCTGTACATAAACCTTGAGCTCTTGTAATATAATCTTCGATAGATTCGTGATTATGTTTCTTTAATTTTAACAATTTTAGGTGTAAATTAATTTTATTATCTTCTACTTCGCCTTCATAGCGTGTTTTCAATGCTAACCAAATTTTCTTTGCGTTTTTAATTCCTTTGAAAATCATTGCGATTTCTGGTGGCATTGTTAATATAATTATACTGTAAGAAGCTTCTTTATTTTTCTTTTGCCATTCTTTATACTTATTTAACAGAAAAATATAACTCAATTACTACAACACTAATAGCTAACAGAGGCATAACACTATCACACTTACGGCAAATACTATTAGACTTTGAAAAGAAAATTAACTAATGTCATAATAATAATGCATCAGCATTTCGCTCAAACATTCCTAAAAATAAAAAATGTTTTATATGTAATAGACAAGGTAATATTAAAAACCAATGTTGGTTTAATCCACAAAATAAGAGGGTAGAATATAAAAATAAATATAAGAAAAACATATATCACAAAAATGAAGAAGCAAAACTGACTGATAGTAAAAGATACAAGAAAAATATGGAATTTGCTTTATTTTCAACATTTTCTAATGATAATAGCATTGAGTGGCATATAGATTCTGCATGTACTTCTCATATGAGTAATAATGAAACATTATTTAATATAAAAAATGAATGTGAAAAAGAAATTAAAACTGCTGACAAAAATAGAAGTATTCATTCAATGTTTCAAGGAAATATAAAGATGTTATCAGAAAATAAAACAAAATTAAGATTAGAGGATGTATTATATGTACCAAGTTTAAATGGTAACTTATTATCATTATTAAGTATAGTAGAAAAAGGAAATAAAGTTCATTTTGATAAAAATGGTGTTAAAATATATACTAAAGACAATATACTATTATGTACTGGAATATTAAAAGAAGGATTATTCACTGTAAATCTCTTTCCAAGAGAATTTAATATGGATTCAACACCTTATTGTTTCAAAACTTATGTCAACAAAATGGACCTGTGGCATAAAAGGTTAGGACACATTAATACTGAATATTTAAAATTAATGTATAAAAATAATATGGTCAATGGTATAGAAACACTTAATGGAGAGATAAGTTTTTGTAATAGTTGTTCCAAAGGAAAAATATCACGAAAACAAGGAGTATATGTTAAAGAAGAATTAACAAATCAACCTCTTGAAAGAATTCACATTGACTTATGTGGACCTATGAAAATTGAAACTATTGGAGGAAGAAAATATATGATGATGATAGTTGATCAATATACCAGAAGATATTTTATTGAACTTTTATTTAATAAAAATGAAGCTATTAAAACATTAAAGAATTTATTGAGAGAAAAGAAAATGAAACTAAATTTAAAGTAAAGAGAGTAAGATCTGACAATGGAACTGAATTTATTAATGAAGAATTAGAACAATATTTAAATGATAAAGGCATTAAACATGAAAAAACAGTACCATACTCACCAAGGAGTAACGGAATTGCAGAAAGAGGAAATAGAACTATTCTAGATATGGCTAGAATTATATTAATTGAAGCAAATCTTCCACTATCATTTTGAGGTGAAGCTGTTAATACTGCAGCATATATTTATAATGTTACACCATCTAAAACAAAATCTGATAAAACTCCAATGGAATTATGGTCTGGAAGAAAACCAAATATTAAACATTTCAGAACATTTGGATGTAAAATTATATATAAAATAATGAAGGAAGGTATATTTGTTGGTTACTCAAAGAACCGTAAAGCATACAGAATATTTAATGTTGAAGAAAACAGAATATATGAAACCAGTGATGTTATATTTAATGAAGAAAATTTTGAAATAACAAATAATGAACACAAAGAAGATAATTATAATATTTTTGAATATGATATATGTACACAAAAAGAAATCGAGAAATTTCAAGAAAAAGTACAAGAGAAAAAATTAGATAATCATGAGGAAATTATACAGAATGAAATAGAAGATCTAACAGAAGAGTTATCATGCCCTTCTTCATCAACAAACACTGTTGAAATAGAAACCAAATTAAATACAGAACAACACAAAAGAATCAAAAGACCTCCATTAAAATTAAAAGATTATGTTTTTAGTACTGTTGAAGCTATACCGAAAAACTATAAAGAAGTATTAGAAAATTCAGAAAAACAATATTGGCAAGAAGCCATGTTAGAAGAATTAAATTCAATGGAAATGAATAATGTCTGGCAATTAGTACCGAGGCCTAAAGATAAAAAGATAGTCAAATGTGATTGGATATTTACTAAAAAAGAGGGAAATAATTTAGAAATAAAATACAAAGCCAGATTAGTCGCTACTATTATAACCCCATAATCAAATAATAGGAAGAGATTATGAAGAAGAATTTAGTCCAGTAATGAGATTAGCAACATTTAGAACACTGCTTTCTATTGCAGCTTATAAAGAATATAAAATAAGATTTTTTGATATTAAAACTGCTTACTTAAATGAACATTTAGAAAAACCACCAGGCTTTATGACAGACCCGAATAAAGTATATCTTGTCAACAAAAGTTTATATGGATTACCTCAATCAGGTAGATGTTGGTATGAAGAACTATGTAAAATATTAAAAAAGGAAAATTTGATAAATATGAAGTCAGATCCATGTGTCTACATTTATAAAGATCAAAATACATACATTGCTATAGCTGTATACGTAGATGATTTGATGATAATTGCAAATTCAAACGTATGTATAGATGATATAGTGACTAAGTTATCAAAATCATTTGAATTAAGAGAAATAACAGAGTCAAACAAATTTCTGGGAATTAATATTGTACAAACATCTGGAAAAATTGTATGAAGTCAAAGAAATTACATAAGAAAAATATTAAAAAAATTTGAAATGGAAGATTGTAATCCTGTAAAAACACCTGGAATACGTGGTGAAGACCTAAATGATGTATCAAATTCACCATCTATATCTCCAAACTAAATATCAAGAAGCTTTGGGTTCATTAATGTATTTAGCAACTGGAACAAGACCAGATTTATCTTTTTCTGTTTTACACTTGTCACAATTTAATAAGGATCCAATACAAAAGCATTGGAAAGCTATAAAAATAATTTTTAGATATATTAAGGGAACGCAAGACTTAACTCTTACATACAACAAAGAAAATAAATGTAAATTAAATGCTACATGTGATGCGAGTTGGTGCACTACTGAAGATGGAAAATCATTTGGTGGGTATTTCATAAAAATTGGTAACAATATAGTAAACTGGAAATGTAGTAAACAGCGTATAGTGACACTTTCAACAATGGAATCAGAAATGTTAGCTTTTTGTGAATGTACCTGTGAAATTAAATGGTATATAAACTTAATGGAAGAATTACAACAAGAAGATAGTATAGATATAGCAGTTAAAATAAAGACTGATAGTCAGTAATTAATAAATTGGATAAAAAACCCTAAACAAAGTGTAAATTCAAGACACATAAATAGAAAATATTATTTTATAAAGGATGAATATGAACAAGGGATTATAACACCAGTATTTGTCTACTCAAATGATCAAGAAGCTGATATACTGACTAAATACATAACAGCAGAAAATTTAAATGAGTATTATTTAAAATTTAGGAAGAACTGAGTAATCAGAAGGAGGATTTTATTTCAAATTAAGGAGGGAATTGCTAGATAATTTAAAATAAAATGATGGCAACACTGGAATGGAGTTGGAAACACTGAAGTTCAAAAAACATATATAGATTAAAAGGTGTGTAGCGTCTTGTAAGTTACAAATGTATAAAGTTATGATTAATAAATATAAAGGTGTAAAGAAAAAACTCGTTGTTATATTTTATTAAAAATACATCAAGATAACATAAGGTCACTGTGATGTACTTTCTTATGTATATATCCATATTGAGGTAGACAATCGACAGTTGCTCTTTCTGCATCGGAAGATACCAAGCTGCCCTGTTTTACTGTTAGAACTAGGTCATAGGTATCTTATGATACGTGCACATTTTTTCTGTAGGCAAGAGCCTATGCTCTTCAGCAAAAGTAATGCACTGAGCTGGGGTGTTGAGCCGAGTAATCACTTTAAACATATTCCAATGAGACCTAAAACAAGCAAAAATGTTCATATTACAAAGTTTACATATGTGGCTATATATAAGAAAACACAGTGAACCAACCTTATCTCCTTGGTATTATAGTGAACTCTTCGATCAGATGACCCTGAAACTCGAGTATCCGCATCATCACCGCTACTCTCAGACAACGTCAGAGACGCAGGCGTCAGTACCGGCATGGTACTAGGAACGATGGTACGGGTACTACCAACTCCTGTTTCCGATGGCACAAGTTGCTTACTAGATTCCAACACTTGCAGGGGAGGCCTGAAGAAGAGCTCGCAACAAGTGGCTCATTAGAGTCCAACACCTGCACTACACTCGATTATTTGGTCAACACGGCAGAACACGAAACTTGGGGCTTCAGAGACGCCATTGTAGTAGTCAAATGTTGTTTTTACTGACAGGAGTACGTAAACGCTCACTGCTAGAGATACAAACGATGACTGGCGATTTATATAAGGTACTCTGTGACTGGCGAGTGGCGAAGACAGTATTAACAGTAAAAATACAAAATGGCGTCATTTTTTACATTCCACAAGCCGACAAAACACGATGTTAAACACTACACAGATTAATTTTTATAACTCGTAATGAAAATAACGCTGTAATTTAAAATCTATAAGCTATTAAATATATCTGTGCATTAAAACCAAATTGATTTGAATGCAAAATATGATTATTTTGTAGATGTCTGTAAAACAAAATGTTACCGAACGTATCGCAACTTAACCTTATGTAAAACGAAACGTTCAATGACGAGAAATCTGTGGTAATAGTTGCAAAAATAATTTATTTTCAATTATGTTTTTCTCAAAAACTACGTGTCTTCGCATGTTAAAACTTTGTTTGTGTGCTTATAATAATGTAACCTTTCTGTAAAAAAAATATCAACATCGTTTCAAAAGATTCGATGTACGATAAACATCGATAAGAAAACATTGATGTCTGAAAACATCGATGTTTTTACTAGCAATTAAAACTATCTGTAATAAAACAAACTTTATCGGATGTTTTCCATATTGTCAGTACCGTTGCTGATACAGGAGTTGGCCAGCGACGAAAAAAAAGGACATGCAAAGAAATAACTTCGTACAGCTTACAAATTTGATAATTCTCTAGTCTCTATTTTATTCTCATAACATCGATGTTATCGAAATCGAAACATCTTCGACATCTTCAATATCGGTCATCCCTACGCCCATCTCGACGGACGTCAATGGAAAGCTGAGCCCAAAGAGTATAATAAGTATTATAGGAAGCTGAGCCGCATTGACTGCTATACGACACTGATGAAAATAACTCCGTGCGTAGACTCGAGGGGCAGGCACGAAGTATGGTGACAGAGACGTACCGTAGTGCTGACGCATATATTAACAAGCACCCACAGTGATCCATACAACACTGACAACACGGCGAATTAACCGTATATTGTAACGCCGAAAAAACGATTAAAAAAGGCCTATAGCATGTGCCGTTACATAATTTTGAAGAGCATAAGTTTCGAAGTTATTGGAATACCAACTTTTACGAATATCTTTTTTTTTATATATCATAGGAGGCAAATGAACAGGTGAGTCATCGGATGTTAAGTGATCACCGCCGTCCATAAACACCAGCAACATCAGAGGAGTCGCAAATTCGTTGCCATTCTGTGTTGGTGGGGAAGAGGGAAGAGGGAAGTGGGAAAGGGGTGGGTGGGTAGATGAGCCTCCGACGCTCTTACTGACCGAACGAAACGCAATACAAGCACTGTTACTTTACGGTAGTGTTTCTGTGGGTCGGGTGGTACTACCGCGAGCGATGCTGAAACCAGTTATAGCTTCAGCGTGGCTCTACCATCTACAAAATGCAATCTTCAATCTTATGCACGGAAATCCTGAAGCGTCCAAAGAATCTAAAAATTCTATCACATAATATGTCGACTCTACTTCATCCACGACTCTATTTATATATATGTATTTAGTCAACTTATGCGATCTAATATGGTGGTATTGATAGCAGCAGCTTGATCATTGCGAGGCATCAACATTACTCGCTTGCATAACCAAGCATTACTGAAACTAGTTATCAGTGTTGGGTTGCCATATCCTGAAAAGATTAGTTCATATATTGCATAGTTTATCTAACAATTTGATTTTGCCTGCTTTTACACGATATATATCTTCACTTATCTGTAGCAACAATGGCGAGACCTTGCCCGATACGAAAAACATAGATTTTCCAATAATAAATTATGTTCCGATAATAAATATATGGAGGAGTTGTTGAGGCGTATATGCTTGGTACACATATACGTTTCAACAACTCATACATATATGAATAGTTAGTTAGGTTAGCTAAGATAGGTCGCGATTTTGCATGCAACAGGCAACAGCCAAGCCGAGGCGTGCCGTGCACCCTTGAGCTGGTTGCCAAAATAAAATCGGCTGAGTGCCTTAAGCGCTCGCCTTAGTAGTCCGGTGAAGCTGTTAAGATCTTGCTGGGTCAATAGCGTAGTCAGTTCCAGAAAAAAAAAACAAAAAAAAAGAAAGACGTATATGAGTCACTGCGTTATATATATACTTGGTACACATATGAAGATATTGCTTAGCTCAGGCTAAATTCGCAATGTTCAGACACTGACGGGGTACGGGGCCTTCGCCCAGTATCTAAACAAATTCAAGAAGAGAGCCCTGTCTGCGTGTGCGATGGCGTAACAGTACAGACCGCGCTCCACGTCCTTCTTGAGTGCCAAAAATATGATCGAAGAAGAACCGACATACAATTAGAAATTGGTTATAAGGATATAATATGTGAAAACACAGCTTTTACACAATTTTCCAAATTCTGTGAATATATATATATAATAGATAACACTCTTATATATACACATAAACATATATTTAAAAAAAATAATCATGTATATACTTAGTAATGTCATGATCGTGTTACGTCATATTGTATGTACATCCAGTGGCGTAACTATACTATCTGGGCCCCGTGGCGAATTCTTTAGATGGGTCCCTATCAGTAAAAATCGCTTCGGTGAAGCTGTACAGACCTTTCCAGGACAACAGCGTTTTCATATCGAAAAAAAAAAATCAAACGTCGTTCTCAGTTAATAACCTTCGAGATTTTTAGCGAACTCAATTACACGTTGTATATGTCCCAATAATGCCCATAGGCTTCCTCTTAGGCGAGAGGGAATGGTCTGTAGTCCCTACGCTAGTCCAATGCTTATTGGAGACTTCACATTCATCCATAGAACATAATATCTCGATGCATTCGTCATCTATTCGCTAGCTTTTCAGTGAAGGAACATTGAAAACTGCATACATTTACAATGAAATACAAATAACAATTTATTTTCAATAAGTTATTTATTAATAAAAATCTTTTTTTCGAGCTTTCTGTTCCGCAAAAGTATCTATAACATCATCAAAGTTAATAGATCGGGCCATAGAATTTTCAATAGAGAGAATAGCCAAGTTATATAACCCTGTCTTGTCTCATAGAATTTCCTAAATAGGTTTTTATCAATTTTAGTTTTGAAAATGATCGTTCAGCGCTCGCTATAGTCACAGGAATTGTAAGAATTAACATTAAGAATTAAGTGAAGTATGCAGTGCATACTTCAGGAAAGCTGCAGGACATAAAATGATTTTTAATATTAATAGATCAGCAAGGTCTAGAAATACACGAAGATTTCGTCTCTGAAAGTGGATCGAAAACTGAGAATTTCTCTGGCAACTGATTCATACATGTCTTTTTTATATATCGCAACAAATTCTAGACCTTTTTTTAATAGATCAGTGTCATTTAAAACTTTTAAAGTGGAAGGCTTCAAAACACTGTATTTGAAACAATTTCATTCATTGGAAGGAAATGCGATTTCAGTTGGTTTATAATGATTTCCTATACTCGATAAAATATGTTCACTTTAAGCAAACTGTCCGGATCTTGGAGACGCTCATTTTCACGAAGCTCATCAAAATGGGGTCTTACCTTCCTCTGACGAGTTTTAGAAAATTCGGGGGTGATGGACCATTTTTCTGCTACACTATTTGTTTTCATTTTTAAATTTTCAAATTCATGTCGATACCTTTCCAATTCTTCTAGACAAATTTTCAAACGTTTTAAAACATTTGAAAGATCGATGGCTTTAGACTGAAGTGCTTTAGAGGCTGCATCGATAGTAAGTAGGATCTTGTAATGGAAAACCAATATTATAATAAAATTGTAGGTTTCGATCTTCTTTTTGAGTGAAACAGCTTCATTTCTTTTAGAAATTTAACAGAATTGTTTTCGTTAGCGCTTTTTGGACTTCAAAAAACTGAACTTTTAAAGCAAAAACGGGTATCATAACGGCCTGCCCATCTAGTAGGGTTTAATGTTTTTAATGTTATTGAAGTTGACGACTGACTCACTTTCTCTATTAGATATAAAACTTGATAAAATATTCCATCTTTTGATACTATACCCAAAAAAATTGTATTTGTTAAACTATTGAAAAAAATTATGCATTTCAATAACCTCTCTCACTGCATCATTGACTACTAGATTTAAATTATGAGCAGCAAAGTGAACATATACGGCATTTGGCTTGACATCGTTTATGAGTTTTTGAACTCCACCATAGACCGTCGAAGATGTAAAGGCCTTGCTAGTGTAGTCTTTTACAATACATTTTTTTCAATAATAATGTGGTTCGTTCAGCTTTGATTATTCAAGTCATTCGTCTTACCAAGAGAATCGAGACTTTCTAAGAATTAAATACACTGCTCATGCTCTCATTGCAAAATACTATTAGAAAATATTAGCCTTCAGGTTTTCGTTAATCTGGAAAATACGATTTTTATAGCAATTTTCTAAGTAAATGTCATGTCATATCATGTCACTTACATGAACGTCACTGACATATAACGTATCTGAAATGTTAATTGTTTAATTTATGTTTAATGTTTATTGAAATATTCTTCCTGAATCACAAGCTGTTAAAAAAGATTTACAACAAAATATAGGGCCATATCCTTTCTGAAATGAATTTTGTTATGGAAGGACTTTGAAATTTTGATCGGTAAACTTTTTACCTAACGCAAACTGAGAGGGTAAACACTGTGTCGGGTAATGTTGAAAACACCGTTTCTCTTCCAATCACCGAAGCTTTATACTCATGATTTTCAGGGTATTAAATAATAAACAGTTTTAGAAATAGAAAGCTTATATATTTCGTATATTTACACCGACAAATATATTCAATAAATTCACTGAAGGAAACTTCTAGAATGTGAGAAGTCCGGGCGGCGGTTCTGGAGGCATGAAGTTGAGTAACGACGCGGTCGAATCTGGAAACGTAATTTTTATATTAATCACTTACATTTAATTACCATTATAAATGAGTTTAAATTCAAAAATCCTAAGTCAATTAACACAAAATGTCGCACTGCGGTACGACCTCAAGCCGCCAACCAAATAGGACCTTAATATGGGTCTACAAAACATTTTTTTTTATAGATAAACGAGGAAAATCAAATAAAACATGTACATATTATTTAGCCTAGTAAAGTGTTGAGTATGGTGGATGGATATACGAGTAGAGGAAGACCGAAAAAGGTGTGGATGGATTGTGTGAAAAATAATATGTGCGTAAAAGGTGTGAATACTGAGATGAAATTTGATAGGAGAAAGTGGAAAAAGAAAACATGTTATGCCGACCCTACTTAGGTGGGATAAGGGTAATGATAATGATATTATTTAGCCTAGTTTTTTTTTGTTATGATTTTATCACCTTGAACAATAAATAGTTTACTCCTATATTTTTTTATAATTCTATAGGTTTCGTCTATGACCTCACCAGATTTTATGACGTGGTCTAAGATAGTATACACGCCAAATCTAGAGGAGACTTGCTCAAAGTACAGCTTTTGTTTTTTTTCGAAATTCAGATCTTAACAGCTTCACCGGACTACTAAAGCGAGCGCTTAAGGCACTCAGCCGACTTTATTTTGGCAACCAGCTCAAGGGTGCACGGCACACCTCGACTTGGCTGTTGCCTGTTGCATGCAAAATCGCGACCTATCTCAGCTAACCTAGCTAACTATTCATATATGTATGAGTTGTTGAAACGTATATGTGTATCAAGCATACACGCCTCAACAACTCCTCCACGTATTTATTATCGGAAAATTGAGAGTTTTTCAGTTCGATAAGGGAAAAAAAGTAAACCCTTCCACTTTCATGTGTAAGCGTGTAGGTAGGCGTGCACGTATGTGGGGGTGATCGCGTAGTGTTGTAGCGGTGATGTATATTTGTGTGTCACCGTATCGCGCAAGCAACGCTCTCAAGGGCTCCCTACCGAGGGATCGAACCTAGGCTTGAGCCACTGCCGTGGGAGGCCTAATCGGGTACCAAAGTACTGCTGACGGAAGACACCAACAGGTGTTTTAGAGACAGATTTTTAACTTGAGGGTAGTATGTAGTCATGTGGGCTTAGAAAAAATTCCTACCACCATACCATGAGTTCGTCACGATCTTTCTCTTCACCAAAAATTCCGACTCAGTTGCCAGGATTCGAACCTAAGAACAGCAACGATTTGTTCGAACCATCTATCAACTAAACCCTCATCGCTTAGCATCATTATTATACTTCGTCATCAACATAGTATGGTTTCTGTATTTTTATGTAGGTGGTAGAGCCACGCTGAAGCTCTTACTGGTTTCAGCATGAATGGGTCAGCTCGCCCGGGGCAGTACTACCCGACACACAGAAACACCTAAGTAAGGTAACAGTGCTTGCATTGATGCGTTTCGTTCGGTCGGTTAAAGCGCCGGAGGCCCACCTCTCCTCGCCTTCCCCTTCCTCCAAAACAGGCTGGCAACGCACTTACGACTCTTCTGGTGTTGTAAGTATCTATGGACGGCGATGATCACTTAACGTCAGGTGACCCACCTGTTCGTTTGTCTCCTATGATATAAACATTAAAGAAATAAAAAATCTGTACTGAAACCTCGTATTTCAGAACAAAGGATGACATTTTTGTCGAATATATATCAAGAAATATTTATTACTAGCTGTGCCCGCGACTTCGTCTGTACGAAACTTTATGTAGAAAAAGAGAGATAAATAATAAATAGTCATTTTAGTGTACAAGTTTAATTAATATCAGCTTTTCTCTCGTACTGAAGTCGAGTCGTCATTAAAATTACAATAACTTTTGATAGAGTGGACCGATTTTAATGAAACAAAGACTAAGTTATTCTCGAAGATAGGATCTATTGTGAACTCAGTACTTCCTACCAGATTAGCCCCCCTTCGGGCAGCGGCTCAAGCCTAGGTCCGTTCCCTCGGCGTGGAGCCCTAGAGTGCGCTGCTCGCGCGATACACTCACATAAAATGTTACATCACTGCAACAACAGTACACATATCACCCCCACGCACGTGCACGAATACACGCTTACACATGAAAGTGAAAGGGTTTTATTTTTTTCCCTTATATGTCGTGCACCCTTGAGCTAGTTGCCCAAATAAAATCGGCCGAGTGCCGCAAGCGATCGCCTTAGTAGTCCGGTGAAGCTGTTAAGACCTTGGTGGGTCAATAGCGTAGTCAGTTCGAAAAAAAAGAAAAAGAACTCAGTACTTTAGTAATGATGCACATTCATACAAACAGGCAGACAGACAGACACTTCTAAAAATGATTGAAATGTATTGTATGACTTATTCCTAGACACCTGCAACATTTTTTTTTCACGAGAATCGAAAAAGTAAAGAAACGTTAGATTAACATTATCTATATATTAATACGTGAGCAAAATTTTTGTATCCCTTTTTAACATATTTCCCGTCAACGGGTGAACTTGAAATTTGGCAAAGTTTAAGTTTATATGGCGGAAAAGTGCAGTAAGCTGTTTATTTTATATAAAATGCATTAGAAGTACATTAAATTAATGAAAATATGCACTACTCACACTACTACTCGAATTTTACACAACATATACACACATGTAAATAAAAAAACATTTTGACAGCCGTCAATAATTACGAACTTCAAAAAAAAATTGTGAAGGAGGTTGCTATGCTCGACTATATGTATTTTTTAACTCTTACGTTCTAATTACTATTTTTCATCCTACATTCAACAATGATATTATAAAATATAACTATAATTGTAATGTTTATTATTTTTTGTGGTGAACTCACCTCAAATGATGATTTAATAAAAAAATGAGCCAAATAATACTTTGTATAATCAAAATGAGAATTTTGTTCATAAAAGTAATCCATGACTTAAACCTCCGCGGTTACAGCGTTGCAATTCAACCTCATGTAGCAACAAAAAAGAATTTATTTTCAAAAGCTAATGGCAGTATTAAAAACATCTTTGTCTTGGATTCACCATTTGATTGTATTGTGGATCCATTACTTTTCCAAACGATGATACTGGGCATATCACTATTTCTCATAATGAACAGACTACATTTAATTCAATATTACCCAGAAATACCACTCCATGATGTCGTGTAAAATTAATTGAAAATTGTTTCATGGGTTGCGATAAATTTCTTTATTTTCGTAAAGTTATGTTTGGTTAAAATTTGAGCTTTACCACGTGGTTTTTGTTTCCAATTTATAATTCATTTTCATTTTCATTTACACATAGATTTTTTTAATGATTATATAATAAAGATCATGGCAAATGGCAAATAACTGAGTAGCCATGATGAAAAAAATTGATTATAGAAGTATACCCTTTGACAAAAGAACTCTAATAAAGTTCAAACTTTAAAAAATCAATTAACTTTTTTTTATATCAAAGGAGGCAAACGAACTGTTGGGTCACGTGATGTTAAGTGATCACCACCGTCCATAGACACTAGTGACATCAAGGACGTCGCAAGAGCGTTGCCAGCCTGTATATGGGAGAAGGGGGAGGGGAAGGAAAGGGAAGGAAGGAAAGGGAAAGAAGGAAAGAGGAAGGGAGGTGGACCTCCGGCTCTCTCACTGACCGAACGAAACACTACGATGTAAGCACTGTTATTTCACGTCGGCTTTCTGTGAGAGGGGTGGTACTACCCCGGAGGAGCCGACCCATTCATGCTGAAACCAAAAATAGCTTCAGCGGGTCTCTACCACCTACAAAAGAATGAAAGAATGTCGACCAATGGGCGCCCACTAGTATGTATAGATATGTCGAGGCAGCGACAAATTGTCGCCCATGTAGAAGTATGACGTCATGCTTATGACTTGATCTAGCAATCCAACAAGAACAATCGAATAAAATGTTAACCGATATAGAAACGCAACACTGACTATAGTTACGACGAATTATATGTACATGATAATAATAAATTTATTTATTTGACCTCACAATTACATTCTTAAAAGTAAACAACATTGTTTATGAACAAAAAAGAAAAGTATACATTTATAGAACAGTAAATTTATAGTGCAAATAAATGTGAGGTCTGGAGTCTGAAAAATGTTCAAAGTCCTGAACTACAGATCTTCAGACCCTCGTTCTCTAGAATGGAGCTGTATTCTTATTCTATAAAGGTCTTATGAAACAATAGATAATAGATTTTTAGTATTTTTGTATGAAAGTGCTGGTAACCAAATTTGAATAATGCGTTTTGCTTTGTGGTTAGTTAAATGATAAATTTGCAGAATATAATTAATCTGATTGTATATATATGAGGACCAACAAAACAGAAAAATTTATGTGAAAATTGTAGACGGAGTAAATTCGTCTTACATACATGATGTTTGAGTCTTTTACCGAAATGAATATTAGGATCATATTTTAATCGACAGTGCATGGCAAGGATAGTTTTTTGGAGGAAAAGTTGTCTTACAGTAAGAATGATGTGAAAGATGTGACTATCCCAAATGTCCGAACGAGTATGTCCAGCATCTTCTCATCGGTCGCCTTTTAAGGCATTAAGATACATAAACAGCCGATATCTCAAACCAATGGCGTCCCACATTAGGGTAACTAATGATTTTTTTCCTGGAACCGACTACGCTATTAACCTAGCAAGGTCTTAACAGCTTCACCGGACTACTAAGGCGAGCGCTTGCAGCACTCAACCTACTTTATTTGACATCTAACTCAAGGGTGCACGGCACACCTCGGCTTGGGCTGTTGCCTGATACGTGCATTTCGCGACCTATCTGAACTGACCTAAGCTAACTATTCATATATATATGAATTGTTGGAACATATATGTGTACCAAGCATACATACCTCAACAACTCTTATATATATTTCGTATCGGATAATTTTCTAAACTATTTGATATATGATTGATAAGGGATGGGTAAGCGTGTATGCGTGTATGTGTGTGGGGGAGATATGTGTAATGTTGTTGCAGTGATATAATATTTTGTGTCTCTGTATCGCTTGAGCAGCGTACTCAAGGGCTCCACGCCGAGGGAACGGACCTAGGCTTGAGCCGTTGCCGAGGAGGGCCTAGTCTGGTGGAAACTAATAACCAACCGATAACTTCAACCAATAGCGTTTGAGGTCATTAGTAACACTTCCCATATAGTCAATATTAGCTCTCCTATATATGTATATATTAGCAAGCCCATGTGGACGTTAATGCCTTAAAAATAAAAAAATCCTAAAATTCAACCGCAGCGACACCTACCCGCTCCAACTGTATCTAAACCATTCTCGGATCCATTGGAACACGCACACAAAATTTCATCAAAATCGGTCTAGCTGTTTACACGGATTTTGTGACATACATACATAGAAGAAATTTATATACAAAGATAAAGTTAGCGTAAAAGTGTAGTGTTAACAAAAAGATAAATACAGGGAAGGCCTCTTAACAGCTCGTTTTAGTAGTCTTCTGAAATTGTGAAGGGTCATTGAGTATGTTATGCGTAATAGAATTGAAAAAAAAAA
>JACEII010000043.1:1741834-1784376 GCA_014332785.1 Antheraea mylitta | reverse complement strand
AGATATAGGCCCCGTCTCCACCTAATAAGCCAGAAAACCAACACCATAGTTAATCACGTGTTTAACTCTCAAATCGAGGTTCACATCACGAGACGTCTCGAGGCACTACCGTGAGACCGAGTCGAGAAGTACCCCGTCTCCACCTAATAAGCCAGAAAATCAACACCATAATTAATCACGTGTTTAACTCTCAAATCAGGGTTCACATCACGAGACGTCTCGAGGCACTAACATGAGAGCGAGTTGAAATGACCATCTCCAGCTAATAATCCAGGAAAAGCAACGCCAAAGTTAATCCTATGTTTAACTCTAAATTTGAGGATCGCATCACGAGACGTCTCGAGGCACTAAAACGAGACAGAGTGCGGTCGTGGCGTAGTAATCCCAGCATTCGGCACTAAAATTAATCCTAACTCTATACCCGTCCTCATTATACATTAAAGATTAGAAGTACATACGTGATTAATATTCCTTTCTCGGGACCGTCCTTATCCGTTTCCGTGTCATCCGTCTCTTTCGTTATTTCGCTGAGAACTGAGAAAAAAAAAACAGAAAATGGTTTCATCGGTACACTGTTAAATCGGCCATACATAAAAAAATATTCATTCTTCAACATTCACATTTTTAGCTAAGTAATGCCTGCGACTTCCTTCTCATGCAAATTATTTTTTCACAAGCCTCTGCCCGGGACTTCGTTCGCATGGAATAGTTACTTTGGGCTAATGTTAACACGCAGCGGAAGCTCTCAAGACGGAAAAATCCTCGATTTTGAAACATTCATTCGTACTCCGCTCCTATTGGTCTTAGCGTAATGATATACAGCCTATAACCATCCTCTATAAATGGGCTATATTTTTATTTTAATCGGACCAGTACTTCCTGAGATTACTCCCTACAACGTCACAAGCTCACAAACTTTACCTCTTTATAATAGTAGTATAGACTTCATAGGAAGTATGTGTTGTGATCTTAATGAAGTGTTGATTGGCTTTTATTTTTGATAACAAAATAATTATAATCCCGATTTTAAATTACCCTTAGTAAACTCTAAAAATTACTACTTAACCCTTATTGTAATGCAGACTACAGAGTCTGATAAATTGTCTATCTGCCAATCGAAATTTCATAGAAATCGGTTCAAACATTTGGGAGTTTTGTATAATACCACCTGAAAATATAATATGAGATAATACAGACCCGAGTTCTGGAGCACTTGCGAGATCCTCTCATCGAGTGAGCTGGTGGTGGAGCTCTGAGTCCTGGTGGTGGAAGCAGCTGGAGTGTTCTCTGAGAAGCAGTCCCCATACTGCAGCCGGTCGAGGGCTCCATACGTGTCCATATAGGCTTCATCATAGCTTTAACAAAACCCATGTATTACTAACAGTTGTCTATTTCATTCTACTATGGGTTCTTCTTTTCCTTCTAACTATTGGAATTAGTCTTGGATATTAAAAGGAGTACCAGGCAGTCCACCATCAACACTATATTACTAATTTAATGAATAGTTTGCCGATCAGTGAATAGTGTGATCAAGAAATAGTTTGATCAGTAAATAGTTTGATCAATGAATAGTTTGGTCAGTGATTGGTTTGTTTAGTGAATAGTTTGATCAGTGAATAGTTTAATCAGTGAATAGTTTGATCGGTGAATAGTTTGACCAGTGAATAGTTTGATCAGCGAATAGGTTGATCAGTGAATAGTGTGATCAATGAATAGTTTGTTGATCAGCGAATAATGTGATCAATAAATAGTTCGATCAGTGAATAGTGTGATCAATGAATAGTGATTAGTGTGATCAAGCAGTAATGTGATGGGTGAATCGTGCAATTAAGAACTAATGATATGTGTACAAATCTATATATAGGAGTACCAATACAATATTTTGTGTCACAAGTTATGTCTAAGAGCAAGTTGTTTCTATTGAGATTTTTTCAACACATGATTAACTATGAGTCTTGCACATTATGATGATTACCTGATATTACAGTTGTCAGATCTGTTAGCGAGACTCTGTATCTGGTAGACTGGCTGGGATTCAAGCTGTGGCTCGGGCTGAGGTACAATCTGGGGCTCGGGCTGGGGTTCTGCCTGTGGTTCCAGGACATTGTGTACAGGGAACTGCTCTGGTGGATTACTGCCTCCAGTTAGTACAATGTTCACTTCCCCGGGCTTAAGACCTGATATAATAAAATTAAATATATAATTTATGCACATGAATAACTTTTAAATTTTGACTTAATTATAAGAAATATAAATTGCGGGCAATGTGGTAGATTATTGTATTCGACTGGGTCGCGATTATCATATACCGGCGATAAACTAGTCACAATGACTCGTTTTTTTCATCACCATTTCGGAATCAGCGAGTGTATACCCAGCAGTCGAAAGGCTTGCTAGCCAGCATGACAACCACAACCAATGACGGATTGCCAATTCTTGGTCACCAATGTTTTTGTATTGTACGATGCTTATTATACAGTTGCGTCTATATATTTTTCAACTACAAACAAGATATAATTTTTATATATACCTTAACGACAATTTTATTATGTTGACCAAAAATATTTAACTACATTTTTCATAAGGTAAGAAACCTTGTCACAACACTTTTAACTTGTGAACTCATGGCTTGAATTTGAAGCACGTAGAAGGAGAAGCAACATATATAGTTCATATACTTAAAAATAAGTTTTTTTTAATTACAATATGCAGTGTAGTATTTATGAATAAACTAGCGGGCCTGGCGAATATTGGCCCACCCTGATAATAAAAAAAAAACTGAGAAATTATACACATAAACCTTCCCCAGGAATCACTTAATCTACTGGTCAAAGCCGCATAAAAATCCATTCAGTAGTTTTCGAGTTCATCGCGAACAGACAGACGACGTGGCAGAGGACTTTCTTTTATACTATGTTAATGATATATAATGCAGAAAGAGCACATTACGTTGCCCCTTCATATATGAAGGGTTATTATTAAATTAGATTAAATGAGTTAAGTGATCACTGGCCATGGTCTTTTGATCACAGGTTTTCATGATCGCTGATGATCGAATTAAGATTACTTAGTCAATCCGTTCTCTCGGAATGTTCTTCCCTATCAGTTCATACAATTTGCTCTAGAACTTTCCAAATTTCTTTATCGATACATTGTTTTAAAGTGTTGACATAGGGACTGACCCCAGCGTGAAGGTCGATGATGTGTGAGCAAGGGTTCGTCTCCAGCTCGCCAGTCGCATTTGATCTCTCCGCGGGCACGAGCTCTCACCAAGGTCTCTATACGTCTCTCCCCGTCCTCACCTTTCATCTATTCCATAATAAACATTTTTTTAATATACTTCATAGACATTTACTAATTTAAAATGGTAACAGTATCGGGTGACGATTTGTTTTTCGATCTGACTATTCTATGAACCCAGCAAGGTCTTCGCCGGACTAATCGGGTGACGGTGAAGGAACACATCGTAAGGAAACATTAACCTGAGAAATGTTCTTGTACTATTGTATGTGGGGAAACATGGAACTGTGGTTTTCTAAGTCTGAAATCGCTAATACGTCGAAGGGGATTTTTTTGGGGTGATTTTAGTCTGTATGTAGTAGATTTTATATTTTATTCATAGTCTTGTGTTATTTGAGTCTATATTTTGTAAATTTGGTGGTGTTTTACGTAATATAGTTAGTTTATTGTGCATAAATAAAGTGAATGGAAAATAAGACCACGGAGCATGAAATTCAGGGATGCCACATAAACTCCCTGGAAGGTTCTAACAAGGGATCCACCATCTTGTTAGAATATTGAATTATTGAAATAATGACGACTCTTGTAATATTATTAACTATACGCCAATGCCAATCTGAAAGATTGGTTACCAAAAATGAAAAAAAAAAATGTGAGAGCTAACTCACTATTCATACCCATGTCCCTGCAGAGGGTCTCTAAAAGGCTGACTTTTTTTCGATCTGACTATGCTATTGACCGAGCAAGGTCTTAAGAGCTTCACCGGACTACTAAGGCGAGCGCATAAGGCACTCAGCCAATTTTATTTGACAACTAGATCAATGGTGCACAGCACACCTCAGCTTGGGCTGTTGCCTGATACGTGCAATTCGCGACCTATCTGAGCTGACCTAAGCTATATTCATACATATATGAGTTGTTGGAACATATATATGTACCAAGCATACATACCTCAACAACTCATATATATTTCGTATCGGATAATTTTCTGAACTATTTCAGTTCAATAAGGCAGAAAAAAAAATAAAACCATTCCACTTTCACTAATGATGATAATGATGATGGTATTTCTTACTAACCTGAGTATCAAGATCAGTCTGATAAGCCATAGCCAGCTGCTCATACAATTCATAGTTCCCATGCTCGTAGCCCTCCTGGAATTTATCCTCAGGGTCCTCCTTTGTGTAGGAGCCGTGGCTGGACAGCACGTCGTTGAAATTGTAGTTGGAGTTCTGCGACGAGGGTCGGAGGTGGCTCTCATCTTTCTCATATAACTCTTTGCTGACAGATCCCTGCGAGGAACATTGGGAGGACTCATCCGCTGGACGATGCTGGAGGGTTGTCTGACGCTGGTCTGATGATTTTTCCTGACAATTTTTGAGTTATATATGTTTCTTTTTGTTATTTATAGGTTTTAGGGTTTCACCACAATCATATAAGGAAAAGTTAATTGTATAATGTGGTATATATTGAAAGGTTAGATAATAGCAATATTTATTGAGGATACACTACGCTCGATTATGATTCTAATTCAATTAAAAAAATTGATGCTTAATATTTGATCTAATTAGCTAAAGAAATACAAAATGTATACACAATCCTCTATGCGTCTACGTTAAAGCACAGTGTCAATGACAGTTGAAGTGAATGTGGGAACAGAACGAACAAAAGAAATTTGTTTATTGTTCATTTTATTATTGAAGGAACTCCAGGTCACCCACTGCAGCTTTCGGTTCCGGTCATTGCACCTAGGTTTAGTACTTTGGTATCTATATTTTTGAAAGTTTTAGGACAAACTTTAATTTAGGTTCTCTTTGTTGTTTATTAGTATTTTTTTATATGTTAAATGTGACTAATAACTATCATCTCTTAGAATATTATACGCGACTAACTTGACACCTGGTATAAGTACATAGCTTTAAAAAAAAAACACAATAATTAGAATGGAAAAAATCCTTTAAAAAATTAGTTGAAAAATTAGCGAGAAAGACATAAGACAATTGTAATATCTTCAAAAGTGTTGACACAGTTGTTCTATTAAGGGCAGATTTATTCTCATTTTAACCATTAGCACAGCCGTACGAAGCCGGGGCAGCCAGATAGTCTTAATTAATGGTGAGTAATCATGCAGCTCACGATAAGATATATTACACATAAAAAAAAATCAGGATAACTTGAAAACCTCCACTTTAGAAAACTGAATCTTTGATCACATATAGACCCAGGATTGTTTTAAATATACCAGTATAATTTTCCTATTCGATTCTAAGGATGTGCCAGTTGTTCTTTGAAAACTAACATTCAGTGTTATTGAAATTAAAATTGGACGACATGAAATGATACCCTTTTCACTTAAAAAATAAATTCCAATCAATTCATAAATGAAAAAAAATTCAGAAAGCAAACAAAAATACAACCAACATTGAGAACATTCCTTTTTTTGAAATCCGTCAGAAACTATTGATTACTGATTCAAAGTTAGTCGGTCACCGAATAGAAAACTCCTTGTTATGAGTTTATTTCTTATTTCAGCACGACAAATAACTATACTATATTTGATGCACAAAAAACAGTCACTGTGACTGGCTTAACAACATATGCATGACAGTAGTGATAAGGTTAAGTATTTTTTTACAAAGACAACCAAAATGAAAATCATTACAAATCTTCTAAAAACGGATATACGATGAAGTAACTCACCTTCAATTTCTCTTCCTTTTTCTTATCAATAATTTCTACTTTCTTAACTTCAGAAGTAACTTGAAAACTTTCAACATCTTCCACATTCTTCTGTTCTATGTTGTCCTCTACTTCTACATTATTCTGTGCAAAAATATCCTTATTAGATTCTTCTACATTATTGTCGGCTTCTATAGCCACTGGTTCTTCTTCGTTCTGCTTTGCTGCTTTATTTGACTCTTCAACGGTTGAATCAACAGTCATCTTCTCTTCTACTTCCTTCTTGATGTGTATATTGTTACCAACAAAATCGTTCTGTAACTCCTTCACGTTTATTATCTCTCTCGGCTTCTTCCTCGGTGTGATTTGTTTCTCGTCATCAGTTATCCTTTCAGTCTTTATATTGTTCAGTATATTAACGTCGAATAAATCGTCGTTCTTAAATTCTGACGTAGACTTCTTACGTTTCTTCTTCTTCTCTTCTGCATCCTTCTTCTTCTTTCTACTTCGCTTCTCTTCTTCTGAGTCAGTTTCAGATGAGCTACTCTCACTGGTGGTTGAAGACGACGAACTGCTCGATGATTTGGCTTTAGACTTCTTCTTTTTCTGCTTGTTATGCTTCAATTTCTGTTGTTTCTTCTTTTTTAACTTCTTATCCTTTCTTCTAAGTTCTGTAAAGCATAGAAAATTATAGAGAATGTACTGCTTTTTCTAACTACTCACATTAATATCTAGTGTCTCCAAGGACTTATATAAATGTACTAAAGAAGCATAACATTAGTAAATCAATATTTAAGTAAGGATAAAAAAAAATGTTTCACCTTCTTCATCATCATCGTCGTCATCATCCGAGTCCTGGACTAATTTCATCAATCTCTTCTTCTTCTTTTGCTTCTCTTTCAACTTCTTCAGATACTTTTTGCTGAGCCGCCTGCGTTTCGAGGTTTTCGATTTCTTACTCTCCTGTTGAGTGTATAATTAATTTATCATACAAACTTACATATACTTAATGTACCACTTATTTTGATTAATTCCTCATAATAATATTGAAAGGTTTTATTTTTATTTTCATCAGATATTCGTTGTGTCATACAAGTAATCCATGAATTAAAATATTTAACTAGTAAAATTTTACTAACAGTTACAAATACACCATAATCAAAGGTACAAAGTTTTTTCTTCACATATTATGTATATATACATATTATTTGCATTCCTCTTTAAATTTTATTTTCAGAATGATAAATACTATATTGAGTATTTTGCAAATAATTTCGATTGATTGATAAGAAGCGTAAAGTACGATGAATAGTGTTTTAAATTTAAAACTAGGACTCATCGATAAAAAAAGGAAACCTATTCCCCGACATTTTTAAGAATGTAGTTAATTCATAAAATATTGATTGTAGTCTGGTGAAGCTGTTAAGACCTTGCTAGGTCAATAGCGTAGTCAGTTGAAGAAAAAAAAAAATATTGACTATTAAATAAGAAAAAAAATATGTTCTGTTATCGTTATCATCTGTAAAGAATCATAATGGAAGTGAAACTTTAGTATTACAGGTAAAAAAAAACACCAAAAGGCTAACGTCACGCTGTATTACTAAGCAGTCACCCATCCAAGTACTGGCCGAACCCGATGTTGCTTAATCTCGGTGATCAGGGAAGAACCTGGAGTTCTCAACACTCTACACGACACGGTGCTTACCGCTACCACTTTTTGTGATACATAAAAGTTGCCGATCAGAATTTAAAAGCGCTCGCCTAAGAAATATAAACAAAATCGGTGACAAACAGGAGAAATTTATACATACATTTTATTATCGACAGCCACATATATATTAATATTCTGTAAACTTTTTAGTATGACAGATAATAATTTAACTACCTAGATTTCTAGAATAAAACTCTCAAATTTAACTATAAATATCAGTTTACCTTCTTCTTGGTTGATTTCTTCTTTTTCTTCGAATGATCCTCACTACTACTGGTGACAGAAGATGTTGAGTGCTTCCTTTTTCTCTGTTTCTCTTTGTCGAGTTTAAATTTTTTGCTATTGTTAAAAAATATATAAATTCAACATACATTTTTAAAGAAACTAAACACCTAAACATCTTATTTCTAAAAGAGAAAATTTTAATACTATAGTGGGCATTAGGTGGGCAAAATTAAAAATAATGAATTATTCCTAAACAATGGATAACAGTTTGAAGACATTGTTGTGTTACTTATTATCCGTTAAAAGTTATTACTATTGACATTAACAAAGGTTGGCTGATGTTACCGCAACGTGTGAACAAGCAGACATTATACAATAACTTAGTGTATAGTATTGGTAAATAGTAGGTGGTAGATCCACGCTGAAGCTATTATTGGTTTCAACATGAATGGGTCGGCTCGTCCGGGGTAGCACCACCCTCTCACAGAAAACCGACGTGAAGTAACAGTGATTGTATTGTTCCGTTTCATTCGGTCAGTGAGAGCGCCGGAGACCCATCTCCCCTCCCCTCTCCCTTCCCCCTTTCCTTTCTCTCCATTCCCCTAAACACAGGCTGGCAACGCACTTGCGACTCCTCTGGGGTTGCTAGTGTCTATGGACAGCGGTGATCGCTTAACAACAGGTGACCCGCATGTTCGTTTGCCTCCTATATGATTAAAAAAAAAAAACAAAACTTTTAGGTGAAAGAGATCACATAACTCACACTCAAAATCACGATACGAACAGCAATTTATTATTATTATTATTAATATAATATTATTTTCCTAAATAGCAGAACAACTGATAACGGTATATAATAAAATCAGTTAAATTATTTTGATTAGATAGCAAAATAATCTATTTCATTATTGACATATTGTCATTATTTTCTCTGTCTTAGATTGATTACATACCTCTTTTCAGCTTCCTCCTCCAGATCGGACTCCTGACTCCATCCTTCGCTGCTGAACCGCTTTTTCGCTTTTCTCTTCTCTTCTGCCTCTTCCACTTTGTTTTCCACCGTTACTGGTGTCGTACTGCGAGAGTTATCGGCCTTATGTTCCGACACATCAGACAGCGCCTGCATGAACCTACCGAGAGGATATACCAGTGGTGGAAGTCTTCAAATCTGACAATACTAGCCTCTGTTTGTCGCCGTTGTTTAGGCGTCCTTGTGATACAGTGGTTTAACCGGTTGCGGTTGCGTTCGGTCGGTGAGAGCGCCGGATGCTCAATGCCCATACCATCACTCGAGGAGAAGCCCGTGGTCCTACAGTGGGTCTATTACAAGCTGATGATAGCTTCTGCGCGCGGCTTTGCTCGTGTTAATATAGGTCTGACATAGCCCACGGTAGTACCTTGGACTTTTTCTTTATGTCATAGGAGGCAAACGAACAGGTGGGTTGTCTGATGTTAAGTGATCACCACCGTCCAATACACACCAGCATCACTAGAGGAATTGCAAGTGCGTTACCAGCCTGTGTTGGCGGGGAAGGGGGAGGGGAAAAGGAAGGAGAGGGAAGTAGGGTTGGGAGGGAGATGGTCCTCCGGCACTCTCACTGACCGAACAAAACGCAACAATGCAAGCACTGTTATTTTACGTCGGTTTTCTGTGAGAGGGTGGTACTACCCTAGACGAGCCGATCCATTTCATGCTGAAACCAGTTATAGCATCAGCATGGCTCTACTACCTACAAAAAATGGAAACTGGTATAAAGAACGTTGTCCTGTTATGGCATGCAACCCATAACAAACTGGTTCATTTCTGCATTTCTAATATTCTTCTGCTTCTATTTTATTTTTGGCAACCAGTCTCCAAGTAGACAATTACTGCCATTGTCAAGTGAGTAACAATATTACAAGTTTCTTCATATCATTTCGAAGAACTAACAATATGTTGGCCATCTTGTTAGAACTTTCCTGGGAGTTGTTGTGGCAAGTCAGAATTCATTCTCCATGGTACTATTTCCAATCCCTTCACTTGTGCACAATAACCAAACTATATTACGTAAAGCACCACCAACATTATACAACATAGAGCCAAATAACACAAGATTACGGATAAAATATAAAGACTACTACACGGCATTTCAAGATCCCGCAAAAAACTCCACTTCTAATATCATAATCATCATATTATTTATCATCATATCAAATTCTAATAATCATCCTCTTGTGTTGATTTAAAAAAAAGAAGATACATTAATAATGTGTTCGCGTCAATATGATTTCACTGTTTCATTAATAAATGTATGTTTTGAATACTCTTGACCATGTTTTTTTTATGTGAGTTTCTCATTACACTACAAACGACAATCACCAATAGTCCTCTATCGGCCAGTAAATATTTTATCAAAATCGATTCAACCATTTCGAAGATAGTCGTGTCCTACAACAGACACTTTAATTTTATGTTTAGTCCAAACATACAATAGACTCTTCCAGTGTTATTACAAAAAGTTAAATACGTATTCAATACTTGCTTCATAAAAGTTTGGGTAACCAAACTCCAACACAAGTATTCAAAACGTATTTAACTTTTTTGTAATAACATGGTTCATGTTTTACACTTATTCTGTATGTACAAAATACACTATAATTTTATTTATATCTATAGATTAAGCAGCCTTTTCAATTTTATTTCTATAATTTTTATATAATGCCATAGACACATCGGTTTTATTTTTAAGCTAGACATAGAATAGACACCTCATTTCTATATTCAGTTTGTATAACATACAATTCAATTTTATTTTTATATAATACTATAGATACTTCGGTTTAATTTCTAATCCGAACATACATTAGATTTCAATTTAATTCATATGCATTAAAGATATAATTTTACCCATTTATTTAATTCCGGTATGACCTCTGCCTATGTAGGCAGTTTCGCCAATATCAAGTGTGACAAATAGACGTTATAAACTTAATGCCAAATATTCAGAGTAACAACGTGGAATAATCTACAATAGCAACATATCAACATAGATAAATCACCAAAAGAGGATAGGTACTGTGTTGTGAGTATCCCAAAACTATTTATAATAATATATTGGCACGAGATCTCTATAGACTTCATCGTGCCGCCCCAGCGGTTGGCCTAGCAGCAGAAGTGCCGCCGCCGGGCCTCGTCTTGTAAGGAGACAGCCGGGTACTCACCGGCCGCCTCCTCCGTCGCCGGACCCGTGCAATGGGAAGATGGTGCCCCCCGACCCATCTTCCCTGGTCTGGTTAAGGTGGGAGGTGGCGGTCAAACTGCCGCCTCCTCCTGCCTGCCCTTTGTTGGCGGAGACGGCCACTGTGAGGGTCTTGCTCACGGACCCTCTCCGCCACCTCCTTCTGCGAGACGACCTCTTCGCAGAAGGAGGCCATAATATTCCATACATCCTCGCTGCCGAGCATAGCTTTTACGACGCTCGGCAGCGAGAGATCACCACCTACCGCCGCAGCCAGAGTGCGGCACCGCTCCTCCCACGCAGCACACTCGGAAAGAGTGTGCTGCGCGGTGTCTGGTTCAGCGCCGCACTGATGGCACACGGCGGTCGGCTCCCTGCGTGCTATCCGGTGCAGGTACCAACCGAAGCACCCATGCCCGGTCAGCACCTGCACCACACGGAAAGTCAGGGAGTCCCATCCCCTCTGGTACCATTCCAGCAGGACCGGGCGGACAGCGTCGATTGTGTATCGACCGTAATGCGCGTCCACCAGGTCCCGCCTCCACCTTTCCACCATCTCCCCCCTCTTCGTTCTTCTCTTTTCCTCTATTTCTCTGGGAGCTAGAGGCTCCCCCATCCGTTTCTTAGCCGCCGTGTATTGATATACGGCGGCAAACACCTCCGCCTCTAGCTCCCAGGGAAGGGAGCCGGCCAGTACCGTGGCCGCCGCCGAGGACACCGTTCAGTATCCTCGTATCGCTCTCAAAGTCACGATACGCTGCGCGGCTCGCAGCCCTCGGATATTGGTGGCGTTGAGGGCGTCGACCCACAACGGTGCCCCGTAGGCGGCCATGGATCCGACGACCCCCATATAGAGGCGGCGGCAGATGGCACACGGTCCCCCCGTGTTGGGGAGGAGTCGTCCGAGCGCCGCTGCCGCCTTGATTATACGCGGTCTGAGCTCCTTGAAATGGGGCTCGAACCGCCAGCGTCCGTCCAGGGTGAGGCCCAGATACTTCATCTGAGTCTCCACCCCGACACGGACTCTCTCAACGTAGATATGGGCCCCCGGAGGCGGCCTTCGCCGAGGCCCATGAAACAATAGAGCCTCGGTCTTATCGAGGCCCAACCTTCTGATGCGCCCGACCACGAGAGTGACAGCCTCCATGGCCAGGCGCAACAGGCTATTTATTTCCCCTCCCCGGGCTACGACTAGGGTGTCATCCGCGTAGCAAATGAAGCGCGCTCCAGGAGGGAGCGTGCCGCGGAGCACCTAGTCGTAGCCCAAGGTCATAAGTACTTAACTTAATAGAACTTAACAAGAGTATACATTTAATTTCACACCACAAGTTATTACAAAGTGCCTCTTACTTTTGATACTCCCTGTCGAGATATATCTCTTCGTTCTTCTGCGGTGTCATAGATCCTCGTTCATTACGGTTCAGTTCGACCTGGCTGTCATCGGCTTCCCAGTCGTCGTTGGCCGGCAGCTGGACCGGGCACGGTTCCGCCGGGCACGGTTCCGCCAGGCACTGTGTCGCGAGGCACTGTGTCGACTTCGGGTACCACGACCGGAATCCCGGGAACGGTGTGTCCGAGATTCTACACCATTCAATAATTAAGATTAAGTGAAAAAAAATCGAGATAGTCATAAGTACGGGACAGAAGTGAAGACTCAAAACTTTTTTTTTTCTCGGACTGAATACGCTATCGACCTAGCAAGGTCTTAACAGCTTCACCGGACTACATGAAACAAATGTGTCCTCTTTTGAATTTTCATATTAGTTGTTACAGACAGATGAACTATTATGTCTTTATGTATAGATGTGTCTATGTAATGCGAACAGATAAACTATCAATTTTTATATATATTTAGTTTTCTATGTTTAATGTGTAATGTGATATTCTAGAAATATTGTTTATGTAACAATTTGATAATAACCGTTAATAGGGTTATTATTATTATTATTTGTGTAATATTGTAAGGAACCATCACTAAAAGTATAGTTTCGATTTAATGTATGGATGAACGAGCCGCCAGTAAGGCACGCACAATGTACTAGATGTAAGACCATAAGTATACACATAAAGCCGGAAAAAATAAGTTTAGTTGCCGGCTCGTTACATACGATTCAACAAATTATGAAAAGTCCACTGAAGTTTTGATGTCTACCGCTGTTTTATTTGAAGAAATTGACCACTGACCCCAACATTACTTATAGTGTGGATGACAAAATTAACATTTAAGAATTTGTTAATTGGAATTATTAACATTAGTGTGGTTTTCGTATCTATTGGCACTCGGAGCAATAATTATATACATTTTTACAAAGTCTATTAATCAAAGGAAATAGCATTTTGGGAGTATGACTTAGTGACAAAATTAGTAATTTGGAAATTAAGAGTAAGACAAAAGTAACAGACATGGACAGGACATATGTTACGCTGCAAACTAAATAAATGGATTTTTTTTCGATATGACTAAGCTATTGACCCAGCAAGGTCTTAACAGCTTCACCGGACTATTAAGGCGAGCGCTAAAGGCACTCAGCCGATTTTATTATGCAAAATCGCGACCTATCTTAGCTCACCTAGCTAACTATTCATACCTGTATGAGTTGTTGAAACGTACATGTGTACCAAGCCTCATCAACTCCTCCATATATTTATTATCGGAAAATTGAGAGTTTTTTAGTTCGATAAGTGAAAAAAGTAAACCCTTCCACTTTCATGTGTAAGCGTGTAGGCGGGCACGTGTGTGGGGTTGATCGTGTAGTGTTGTAGCAGTGATGTATATTTGTGTGTCACCGTATCGCGCAAGCAACGCACTCAAGGGCTCCCCACCGAGGGATCGAACCTAAGCTTCAGCCGCTGCCGCGAAAGTAAATAAATGGAGTAAGCAAGTAACTCTATGGTACCAAAGGGAGGACACAAGAAAACAAGGACGTCCGAGAGTAAGATGGAGTAATGACATCCGCTTAACCTTGGGTCCCAGTTGGACCAGAGTCGCGGATGACAGGGCTCAATGAAGAGAGCTGGAGGAGGCCTATGCCAAGAGGTACACCGAAATTCGAGACATTTTTATAACAAACAAACCATTTCTTTAAAATAAGCTTGGAACATTTTCGGAAATAAAATGGCTTTATTAATCAATCAAAGATATAATGAGCTATGTAACATTTTATAATGAGCTGATCCAATAACTGACTCACAGTGCTTTATAAATAAGTATAGAAATATATAAATAAGAATACTAACTGATCACATCCGTAGACTCGGTCGACTAAATTCATCTTGAACATCTCCAACTCTTCGTAAACTATTGAACGGTCCTTCACACAGTTGCACATACGGGGATTCTCCGTGTACCACAGTTTCGGAATCGTCTGTGTTTCCCTAGAAAAAAAAAACAAAATTACAGTAAAACCTCGTTAAGTTAGAACTAAGGAAACACAAAATATTTTAAGTTATAGAATTTTTAATTTATCAAAGGTTTATATTAGGAGTTATTGATGAGTCAATATATATACAATTCCTTTATCTAGCCGAATGCGCCAGAAGAAGTAGTAAAACAAAATACACACATCAAAGAAGTCTAAGCAACATGCGTGATATTACAAATTTTACCATTTATATTAATTAATTTCTAAGTATTTACTCAAACAAAGTGCGTAGGTAAGTAAACTTTTTTGTTATTGAAGACATACTGGCTGTTTGTAAAAAAAAATTTGATTATGTTTTGTTTTTTCATAAAATTCAAATGACTGCGAATTTGTTTGAATTTAAGTGCGTTTTAATTGCTACGCTTAGTCTTGATTTTATAATTTTACCAACCATTTAAATAAAGTTAGCGACAAAATTGAATTGTTAGATATTCTTTACATCATGAAGCGACGTCATTTGATGGCAGATGAAATGCAAAGAGCTGTAGGGATGTTGCAAGCGGGAAGTAATCAATCTCAGGTATCTCGACATTTTGGCATTCATAGAAGTGTTATTTGTCGTCTTTGGTAGCGCTACAATAATACAGGAGAACCCACTGAACAGCATCCAGGCCGTAAAAGAAGTACAACCACTCGGCAAAACCGGTACATACAACTGACTGCAAGACGCCAGCCGATGTTAACCGCTCGAGAGATAAGTTTGAGGCTACAAATTTCAAGTGGTGTTGATGTAAGTCCTCAAACTGTGCCAAATCGACTGCATGAGTACGGCCTACGAGCTCGACTCCCAATCAGGTGCCCACCGATACGTCACGGGAATCGCGCTCATCGATATGAATAGTGTAGAGAACACATAACATGGACCCAGGAACGATGGGATAAAATTATGTTTTCCGATGAGTCGCGATTCGGGTTTAAGCCTGATACAAGAAGGGTGCGAGTGTATCGTCGGCCCGGAAATACTGAAAGGCTCAGGTGCGTTCAGGAAGTTCATCCATACAGCGGCTCAACAGTTATGTTATGGGCGGGTATTATGAAGAACAGGCGAACTGAGCTCGTTTTTATAAATGGAAACATGAATGCTGAATTACATTGAGGATATTCTCAGACCTTATGTCTACTCATTTGAACAAACCTTTGGCTCCGATTTTAAGTTAATGCATGACAATGCGCGTTCACATACAGCTCGGCGAACCAGTGAATACTTTGCAACGGAGAACATCCGGGTATTGCCCTGGCCTGCACAATCGCCAGATCTCAACCCCATCGAGCACGCATGGGACATGCTCAAGAGACGTGTTTTGAAGGACTTGGACGGAGCGACAACAACCCAACAGCTGAAGGATTTGCTACAATTCCATTGGGAGCGAATACCGCAAGATGACATAAACAATCTCATTAATTTAATGAATAATCGTTGCCGACAAGTTCTGAATAGCAGAGGAGACCATACTTTGTATTACATTATTCTATTCTTTCATAATAAATACATTTTCTTTAGAAATTTCATTTTGTAAAAAAAAAGTTTAGTTTCTTATGTATCTTAGTTTCTACAGTATATTCTGATATTGTTGATTTCTGTTATTAAAAGAACTTATAAAGACAAAAGCTGTTATTTGTACATCATAGAACCCTAAAGATATTTTAAAAATAAGATACGTTATAATGTGAAGAACCATCCTAAAATTTAAATTAGTACATGTTGCTTAGACTTTTTTGATGAGTGTAGATAGGCATGCTACATAGGAATAAAACTTTATTAACAGTTTGTAATTCCTTTTTTTTAAACAGTTCGCGGTTTCTAAATCGTTTCGAATGATCCAAGTAAACGGCAGTCTTATTTTTCTCGAACTGACTACGCTATTGACCTAGCAAGGTCTTAACAGCTTCACCAGACTACTACGGCGAGCGTTTAAGGCACTCAGCCGATTTTATTTGACAACTAGCTCAAGGGTGCACGGCACACCTCGGCTTGGGCTTTTGTCTGATGCCTCTGGCCCGCGAGGAGGTTGAAGCCAAGAGCAGGGGGGGCCGGGAAGAGGCAATAGGTCGATGGGTGCAGGACCTGGCGGACGAACGGTATGGGCGTTACACTATTGACGCCGTCCGCCCGGTCCTGTTGGATTGGATTGGGAGGCGCTGGGGCTTCCTGTCGTTCAGACTGGTGCAGGTGCTAACCGGGCATAGTTGTCGCGACCTATCTGAGCTGCCCTAAGCTACCTATTCATACATGTGAGTTGTTGGAACAGACATGTATACCAAGCATACCTTAACAACTCTTATATATATTTCGTATCGGATAATTTTCTAAACTATTTCAGTTCGATAAGGGAAAAAAATAAAACCCTTCCACTTTCATGTGAAGCGTGTATCGTGCACGTGTATGGAGGTGATATGTGTGTGGGTTTTGTCCAAGATGGGCCTTTAAATAATCGTCCGTTATGACAGAAATTTTCGGCACGTATCATCCAGTTCTTATATTCCCATAACTTGATCTCGCAATATGGTATTGTTTGTACACTTCGAAATTTTTAAAACTTCAATATTTAACCAAACTAAAGGAGAACATGCACCCAAAGGGTGACGTCAAACTATTTACGCACACACACACAAAACAATTCATTAATCAAATAAACAACATTTACTGAATCTATGATTCAATTAATGCACTAAATTCACTATTTATCAGACAATTCAGGTAACAATTCCAAAAATTATATATAAACAAACTACTGTTAAATGTCATACCGTCTTGAACAAACGCAATTTATTGCCATTTACACTAATCGGAATATAGTGTGTAATAAATGCTATATGCTAAAATCGCATTATAAATAAATATCGCACCGTAGTAAACGAACGCGACTTATTGTTTTTAGCAACTAAACGTAAATAGCTAAAAACGTATTGCACAGTAAAATCTCGTTATAAAAACAATTTTTTAACTAATGAAATACATTCTATCTCGTTAGTTTTTGTACAAAATGATTAATTTCAACCAATCACAGTTCATCAACCTTATTTGTTTTCAATTACAAAGCAGTGAAAATATTATTTAGTTTATAAAATTTTAATGACATCTGTTTTAACTGAGTGTTAATTTCGTATAGTCTAGTTTTATCTTTGTCGGATAGATGACGCTTATTTCAATCTTTTATTTCTATAAAATCGATGTATTTTTGTATCACACGTAGTTATCTATACTAATATTATAAAGACGTAAAGTTTGAATCGGCTGAGTGCCACAAGCGCTCGCCTTAGTAGTCCGGTGAAGCTGTTAAGACCTTGCTAGGTCAATAGCGTAGTCAATTCGAAAAAAAAAAGTAAAGTTTGCGAGTTTGTGATATTGTAGGGGGTAATATCAGGAACTACTGGTCTGATTTGAAAAATTCTTTCAATGTTATATAGCGCATTTATCGAGGATGGTTATAGGCTATATATATCATCACGCTAAGACCAATAGTAGCGGAGCACCAATGAAGAATGTTTAAAAACCGAGGTTTTTTTTCTTGAGAGGTTCCGCTGCATGTTAGCTTTAGCCCAAAGTATCTATTCCACACGAACGAAGTCGCGGGCAGAGGCTATTAAGTAATAATCAGGAAGATTAGTTACCAACAAAAATTAAATCTGCAATTAACGTTATAATAATTACCAATTAACATATTAACCGAGTTTTTGGCGGGATTTTAGTCTGCCATGTAGTGGATTTTATATTTTATTCATAATCTTGTGTTATTTGACTCTATATTTTGTAAATTTGGTGGTGTTTTACGTAATATAGTTAGTTTACTGTGCATAAGTGAAGTGAATGGAAAATAATACCACGAAGTATAATTTATAATTCTGAGATGCCACAAAAACTCCCTGGATGGTTCTAACAAAGAAGCCACCATCTTGTTAGAATATCGAAATATTCACACGACGTTTGTAATACTATTAACTACGCGACAATGGCTGTAATTATCTGAAACATTGATTGCCAAAAATAAAGATAAACAAGAAGACTCATACAAACTATAAAGTTAAAAAAAGAAGACTCATACAAACTATAAAGTTAAAAAAAAGACTCATACAAACTATAAAGTTTAAAAAAAAGAAGACTCATACAAACTATAAAGTTAAAAAAAAGAAGACTCATACAAACTATAAAGTTAAAAAAAGAAGACTCATACAAACTATAAAGTTAAAAAAAAGAAGACTCATACAGACGGAAAATAACGCCGCGACTCGAGCTTACGACGCTTACCCGTCTGTAGAGAATCGCGATCGTTTACGTCTGTTACGAAAAACAGTCAAGTCTCGTATTTCTGAGATCCGGGGCGACAGGTGGGACAGACTCCTGGAGGGTCTCCAGCCGTCTCACCTGTCGTACTGGACTCTAGCGCGAACTCTGAAATCAGATATGGTCACTCCAATGCCTCCTCTCGACAGAGGCCCCGGGTTGCCTCCCGCGTTCGATAGCATAGATAAAGCGGAATGCCTTGCCGCAAGCTTAGAGAAACAGTGTTCGCCAAACACTGATAACACTGACCCTTCCATCATAGAGTCTATCGAAACAGCCGTAGAGCATGCACTCGCGTCTCCTCCGGCGGATACCCTAACCCCGATAACGTTTGACGAAGTTTCGGCCGCCATCAAGCGTCTCAAGCCTAGGAAGTCTCCAGGTCCCGATGGGATCAGGAACGAGGTTCTGAAACTCCTTCCTGATCGCATCATAGCTCTATTGGTCTGCGTCTTCAATGCGGCCATGTCCCAGGGTCACTTTCCAGCCGTCTGGAAAAAGGCCGTAGTGATAGGTATTCACAAGCCCGGCAAGAAAGCTACGCTTCCCGTTAGCTATCGCCCCATTAGTCTGTTTGATACCTTAGGAAAACTTTACGAGCGGCTCCTTCTGAAACGTCTTCAGTTCTCGATCACAGATTTAAAATTAATACCACCTGAGCAGTTCGGATTTCGCGCCGAACACTCTTGCACGAATCAAGTACACCGCCTCACGGAGTACATTTTCTCTAAATTTAACGCCGATCCGAAACGTAAACCGAAACGCACAATTGCAGTCTTCTTCGATATCGCCAAGGCCTTCGATAAGGTCTGGCACGGAGGGCTCATCCATAAATTATGTAAATCTCGCGTATCCGATAGGCTTATTCATATTATCCGCGATTATCTCACTGATAGGACATTCCGCTTCAGAGTGGATGGTGAACTATCGCTGCCCCACCCGATACGCTCAGGTGTGCCACAGGGCTCCATACTCGCGCCCACGCTCTTCAATCTGTTCATCAGTGACCTACCTCGGTCTCGGGGGGTCGAGGTAGGTTGTTACGCTGACGATACCGTTATTTACACTTCCGGCTGGCGGTCGGACTTTCTTAGGAAGCGCATCGAAAAAGCCGTTCATACTCTCGGTGAATGGTTTCATCGATGGCGCATAGAAGTTAATCCCGATAAGAGTGCCGCAATACTCTTCGATCCCACGAAACGCGCAAATAAATTTGAGCCCATCAGGCTATACGGAATCGATATCCCTTGGGTCGAAGAGGTCAAATATCTCGGTGTCACATTAGATAAACATTTAAAGTTCAATTCACATACAGACAGAGTGCGAAACAAAGCCGCTATGGTCTTGGGTCGCCTCCATCCGTTACTTTGTCATAAGAGTAAGATGTCCCTCAGACACAAGCTCACTTTGTATAAGACGTGTATCCGTCCCGTGATGACATATAGCTGCCCCGTTTTTGCGCATATGTCCAAAGAAAACTTTCATAAGCTGCAGGTTCTCCAAAATCGTGTTTTACGTAAAGTGACCGGTGCTCCGTGGTACATTCGGAGAGTCGACCTCCATAGAGACCTAGAGATTCCTTCTATCTGGGCGTACGTAAAATCACTTACTATTAGTTATTTTGAAAAAGCTGCGAATCATCCCAATCCCTTAGTGGTAACCGCCGCAAACTATGAAACCGTACCTAACGCTGCGCGTTATAAAAGACGTCCGCGATGCATTTTTACCGACCCTCCTGATTTAATGACGTCAGCGAACGATCAGTACCAGCCTGTCCCTCGAAACAGAGCGTGCTCACGCCCACGCCCGCGTAACCACAGATCACGCCGCCGTGGTCTGGGGGTTAATTTCGCTCCCGCACACCCGATTAGGCCTCCCACGGCAGCGGCTCAAGCCTAGGTTCGATCCCTCGGCAGGGAGCCCTTGAGTGCGTTGCTTGCGCGATACGGTGACACACAAATATACATCACTGCTACAACACTACACGATCACCCCCACACACGTGCACGCCTACACGCTTACACATGAAAGTGGAAGGGTTTACTTATTTCCCTCGTCGAACTGAAAAACTCTCAATTTTCCGATAATAAATATATGGAGGAGTTGCTGAGGCGTGTATGCTTGGTACACATATACGTTTCAACAACTCATACATATATGAATAGTTAGCTAGGTTAGCTAGGATAGGTCGCGATTTTGCATGCAACAGGCAACAGCCAAGCCGAGGTGTGCCGTGCACCCTTGAGCTGGTTGCCAAAATAAAATCGGCTGAGTGCCTTAAGCGCTCGCCTTAGTAGTCCGGTGAAGCTGTTAAGACCGTGCTGGGTCAATAGCGTAGACATCTCGAAAAAAAAAAAAAAAAAAGACTCATACAAACTTATGTTTATTGACATTTATAATATACAAAAAAATAAGAAAAATATTTAATATGCTATCCTTGTATTTAACAAGATTTTTGTTCCAATTTGTGACATTCCTGTTCCTTATTCGATTCTAAGTCGGACTTTTATTCCATTTATTCGTCATTGTTTAATTAAAACATAATACGGTACAAAACAGTAGTACACTTAATTCCAAAGATGACTGGCTCTTGAGTCTGGTCTTCGGAGGACACTCAGTTTTTGTACAGGATACAGTTTGGAAGGTTTTTTTTTTAAGTCATATAGGAGGCAAACGAACAGGCGGGTTACTTGATGCTAAGCGATCACCGCCGTCCATAGACACTAGCAACACCAGAGGAGTCGCAAGTAACGCACGCTAGCCTGTGTTTTGGGGGAAATGGGGGGAAAGGGGATGGGAAGAGGAGATGGAAAGAGGGAGAGGAAGGGAGAAGGGCCTCCGGCGCTCTCACTGACCGAACGGAACGCAACAATGCAAGCACTGTTACTTCACGTCGGTTTTCTATGAGAAGGTGGTACTACTCCGAGCGAGCCGACCCATTCGTGTTGAAACCAATAATAGTTTCAGCGTGGCTCTACCATCTAGTGAAAGTAGGTAGTAACTAGCTCTAACGTTTAGTGGAAAGTAAATATATTACAATAGCCATATTTCCCTTTTACTGAAACTGGACATTTTTGAAAGATTCCCATACACATGCATCAAGTCAAGCGTCATCAAACTAATAATAAACTCACCTATAACAATGATTCCTGTCATGTCTGAAAAGCAGCGGCTGACATATTTTCAGTACAAAACTCCAAGTCTCCAAGGAATTCATAGTTGATTTCGACAAGTTTCCTTGAAATTCTCTCTCTGTAGATGCCATAAACTGACTGTCGACACTAACGTTCGACTTATAACCGCTTTCAGTCGACTTATAACCACTTTCAACCGATATGTAGCTGTCAGAATAATCGCTTCTTTGACTAGAATTTAAACTTTTTAATTCCGGTGTCACCGAGCCCCGTTGATCACTTTGACTCTCATTATCTCTAGGAGGTGACACATCATACTCCACTAAGCCCTTATCATGACTTATATCATCACAGGAATCCTCTTCTTTTATCTCATTTATGACCGATTGTAAAAACTTTTCATCGTTTATGTCTGTACCATGTTTAGGGGAATCATTTAGTGCCACCTTAGAATACTTATCTAAACTGGTCGAAATGTGAACTATGTCTAAAATTTCGTCTTCATTAGGGTCTATTTCGTATTCAAAAGAGTCGATTACCGGCTTCAATTTGTTTATTTTGGAAATGTTTTCAATTTCCTTGAATTCCTCTGCTGTTCCGGGTAAAATCTCTTTTGGTAGAGGTATATCCCTTGTTCTTACGGAATCATCGATTTTAGGACTGGAATTACTTTTATCTTCATTATCTAATGACCAACTGTCACAAACTAAATAATCGTTCAAATTTACATCAGTCTCCTTTTCGTCTTTTTGTGTGTCTTTCTCTTTTTGGTCATCCTTTTCTCGGTGTTTTCTCTCTTCTCTCTGTTTGTCTCGATCATCTCTATATTTAACGACTTTTCTGTATGAATGACTCCTATCATACTTATCGCTCTTTCTTCTATCTCTGGTCTTGCTTCTGTAATCTCGATCTGCTGATTTCCTATCCCTATCTGTAGACGCAGGTTCATCTTTCCTTCTTTGAAAAGGGTTATCGTAATCAGGTAGAAGCTTTTGATAATCGAATTTAAACCTTTTACCTTCAGCCTTGGCTTTTTTCGCTTCGAGAATTATCTCATCCACTTTTGCAGAATCTGTAAATAAAACGAAAAAGCATAGAATTTACTTTTGAATACGCAAAGAGACATGGATTTTATTACTATACAACCATAGAAAATAACTGATGGAGACTACAGACTTTATTACATTATTTTATAATTTAATTGTATATTTTGCTATGACTCCACAAAGTAACATTGTTTTATTTAAAACAATAAGTTATCAATAATCTCTTCCATCTTAATATTCATTTATACATCAATTAATAATTACTAATAGTGAAATAGTATTTATCTATATACTTTGAATATTATAATAAAGTTTGCAATGACGGATTAATAAAGATGTACCGCTGTTTTGATTACTCCATTTGTTCTTACCCACACCTCAAAACTGTTACTACCAGAACATCCTTGAATGTTTTATAAGCACAGTTTAACCATACCAGATACAATTAGAATATTCAAAACACTTTTACTGCAAAATGTCTATGAATTTAGTAATACACATTAAGAATGAAAAATAATGCAACAATTTCTATGTACCACATTGTTCAGATCATCAATCAATTATAAAACACATTGATTTTAGACTACACATATATAAAAATGGATGGTATAGTAAATTTGATATCGAGTTTGACCAATTACCATTGAAGTTAAAATATCTAAAGGTTTTATCAATGAGAAAGTTTTTATGCTATTCATTTTTTTTCTCGTATTAGACTACGCTATTGGCCTAGCAAGGGCTAACAGATTCACAGGACTACCTGTTCATCTTACTATAACTCAACATCAAATAACGCCAATCTCATAATATTTAACGGACTTTGAAGTTACTGTATATCTTAATTGCACCTTGCCCCAACAGCTGCACCGGACTACCGATTCACCTTACTATAACTTAACATTAAATAGCGTCAATTTCATAGTATTTAAGGTAGTCTGAAATTACTGTAACTCTGTTACTTGCAGCTAAATTATGACACGAATAACCTTTCTGACCTTAGAACATGCTCATCATGCATGCAATCACATGCACTTTAAAGCGATTGTTGCTTAGTTAAAAACGTGTCTTTGCAACTGTGCTGAAGCTTTCCACCACGGAAACCATAGCATGGTGGTAGGGTATTTATAAGTACGCTGCCCAATAGCAAACTCCCTCAAGTTGAAAATCTGTCGCCAAGCAGTTGTTGGTGTATTCTGAAACCTACACTTGAAACCCAGTTCCCTCTAGATTTAACGGACTTACCACCCTAGACCACATCTGAATTTAATCTCTTAAGACTATGGTCAAACGCTCGCATATAAAATACAAAAAAAGTGCTCATGCAACACATGGAACAGGAATGGAAATGACTCATATCAAATTGTGTCATCTCCACCTCTCTCCCAATATATTGTAAATTCTGGATATTCAATACAGTTATGCGAAAAAAAAGAAAATACTAAATAGCGCTAAGTTTTTTTATTATTATTTACATTTTAATTTAACACAGAGAAAGCCGCACGCTGTTGCTAATGTTACGTAATAATAAACCCAAACATCCTGAATTCCTTGAAGCAAACTATATAATTAAGAGAGCGCTATTATATTATATTTTTATCAAAAAGCTTATGTATACCTGCTTTATAAAATTATTAGCAAAAAAACAAATCAAGAAAAAAAAGTATATTTTTGAAATGTACACAAAAAAATGACAATGATATTTGTAATTTGATGATGTCTATACTTACTACCCGGAGATGTCACAGGGATGATGCCAGTGTATTCTGACTGAAGCTTAGCTGACTTCTGAACTCGTGTAGCCGACGGACGAGCGCGTGTATTGTCCGCTTTACATGCACAATTAGTAAGCGAAAAAAGGGATGCAAAACAAATGTGCGAATGTGTTAGACCAGACCACAATTATGCAAAACAAAAATGGGAATATGTTAAACCTGACCACATCTATACAAAACAAAAATGAGAATATGTTAGACCTGACCACAACTATGCAAAACAAAAATGGGAATATGTTAGACCTGACCAAAACTATGCAAAACAAAAATGGGAATGTGTTAAACCAGACCTAAATGATGCAAAACAAAAGTAAGAACGTGTTAAACCACAACCCAGTGTTAAGCGTGATTAATCATACATATTTTTTTTAGATTCTTGTTATTTTTATTGTTTATATGAATATGCTTTAGTAAGGTTAAACATATTGTTCACTCACAACTTGAGAAAAAACACAAATATGTATTGAAGGTTACTGTAACACTATGTTAATGCACAAAAAGGAATATTTAAAATGAAACGGAGGAAAAAATTTCATTCTTTCCATAGATCATATTATAACTTTAACAGTATCATGTTATTTTTTCAACAAAATTTGTACAATTGAAATAACGGCAAATGTTATTTGCTATGTTCACAACTAGACTAATTAATTTAAAAATCATGATATTGATGTTTCAAACAATAAATAAACACATCGACATTGTCTAGGGAAATATCATTTCCTTGAAAACAATTTACTGTTCAAAAAAGTTTACCCGTAGAAATAATCCAAAATTTTCCAAGGAGGTAACCTAGTATCATGATGATGCAGATAGTGCAAAAGCTTCAATTAAGGCGAGTCGATCGTAAAACTTGTTTCTTGATTTTTGGGCTTAAGGACCCTTGTTATGGGCAAAGGTTTAATTTACTAATGGTTACAAATTTCTTAAAGATTCACAAAGAACACCTGTTCAAATCAAGGAAGGTAAATATGGACTACAGCATCTATAAAGTATCCTTTTGTAACAAGCTGACACAATAGTTGTTTGGGTAGGAACTCATATAGGCGCACGAACCGAGATCACTTATATATAGAGGCATAATTACTGCATTCAAATACTGGATAGGAAATGTACTGCTTGTGTTGATTCTTCACAGAATGAAAATGGAGAAGTTTCAATTCGTGCATGATAATGGCCATTTACATGATGTAACATATATCAACTGCACTCTGAAAACATCCCAATCCCATTCAAAATATTAACATTTTGTTATTTGAAAAGAACATAAGACAGTGCACCTTCAGAAAATAGTGACTCACTAATTTTAGCATGAATAAGATAATGCAATAGTAATATACCATTAACGTAAAAGGACAGAACAGGGAATTAAATAATAGAAAATGTATTTTGAGTCTTTAAAAAAAATGTTATAAATCATTAATACTGGTGAATTTTATGATATTTACAATCCTCCTAAATTGATTTTATTATTAAAAATACCCTTCAACAGTTACGAAGTTACCCTACTCTATTATGATTATTATTATATATAATAAATCTACTTAGTATTGTGGTATCCCTAAAAAGGCAATGTGGGTATGCCAATAAACCAGTTATGTCGCTGACTTGGTCGAACACACGCAAAATTTAAATGAAATGGAACAGCTTCCCGATTCTAACAACGACATCCTGGATCCAGTCATTGTTTCAGAAGAAAACTTCGTTCCTTGTCAACATAAATTAAAGCGTAAATGTATGCTCAAGGGAAAATATCCTAAGTAAATAATATTATAAATAATTGTATTTTTAATATTTACTCTGATGTTTACTGTAACTTATTTGTTTCCTTATGTTTTTATTATGTATTAGGTGTTACCTTCAATCCTTATATTACAGAATCGGTAATTTTAAAAGAGGGAGGTGTTGTATCCTTAAATATTATAGGTAATGTGGGTATGCCAATAAACTAGTTGTGTCGCTGACTTTGTTTATATTTGTTTTTGCTCCACATTTTATCCTTAATATCTGACTAGTATAATACAGAAAATAAAAGCTTAACATCTCTAGACAATGTTGATGTGTGTATTCAAAACTTATTCTAAATTTTGAAAAAAGACACTATTACATATTTAAGTAAGATGCGTTTAAGGGTTTTTTTTAGTAAAATTCAAGCAAAACACAAACACAAAATATATAAGAAATTTTTCGGCTTACCTAAGAATGATTTAATCGGCGGCATGGCTTTAGTAGGCATGGCTTTGTAATTATGTGGGCTGGGACAGATTAATCCCAGGGGTATACCGAGCTCCACAAGCTCCATTTTTCGTTTCATGTCTTCAATCTCCGACAGTGTCTTCTTCTGTTGATCTATATAATCTATCGAACAGAGACTATAACTAATTTCTTAATCGATATGAATTTAAGTTTGCCTATGTATGTATATTTGTGGGAAATATACAATAGCTAGTTCTGAATACAAATTAATAACCGTCGTTTTCGAATTACATTTTTTATACAAAAACCTATCAAAACTTTAATTTCAATCTATTATATATATAAGTAGAACTCACCAGAAATTTATTGGATTTTTATACTTAGTGTTGAAATCTTAGAATATTTCTTTTATATCTTAGGAGGTAAACGAACCAGCAACACCAAAGAAGTCGCAAGTGCGTTGCTAGCCTGTGTTTGGCGGGGAAGGGAGAAGGGCCTCCAACGCTCTCACTGACCGAACGAAACAACAATGCAGACACTGTTACTTTGGGGTGTAAGGGGTGTCGAGTAACATCTTAAGACTTGTGACACCCCAGCCAACCTCACCTGCACGTGGTGCACCCTGCTGAATAACGAACGAGGCAATGGCGAAAGCGGGGTGGTAGGGTTTTACAGCCCGACTGGGTCGCAACCCCCATGCATATAGCGAAAAAGCCCGTAATAGTGACTCGCTTCTGCGCGTCGCGTTTCGGGATCAGCCTGCGCATATCCAGTACCGGGTGACTTTCGTCATTATGGCCGGCACGGCGACCGGCGATGGATAATCTGTCTATCGGTAGTCCCGATGTTTTTGGATTGTACTATGCTTAACATCAGGCATAGAGCAATAACTATGTCGTGCATCGATAAAAAAAAAAAAAAAAAAAAATGGTTTTCTGTGAGAGGGTGTTACAGAGGTACCAGTTGTAGCTTATAACAAAAGCATAACAGAGAAATACATAGAATACCTACCTTGTATGTGTTTCTTATTACTGCCTGGTTTTGGTGGCTTGGGAGGTTTTTTCTGATCAGTAACAGGGTCATCATTCTTAGGAGTAACCTTCACGCTGTTCAGCTTACCAATTAATACAGTTGTATCTACAATAATATTTCTGAATATAGTTTACCATCCATAGTTAGTTATTATAAACAATTTGAAATAACAATGTCCAGCTAATTTTTTTTTCCTCAAACTGACTACACTATTGGCCTAGCAAGGTCATAACAGCTTCACCGGACTACTGTCCAGCTAATATTATCTTAATGAGTAAAAGAACAGGTATTATGCAATAATGAATATGTTTGCAAGAAAGTTATTATAGGGAAGAGATGTATGTATGGCTTTGCTAGTTCTAAAGCTGTAAGCTCTTATCTTATTCTTCTGAAAAACTTTTTAGATATAGGATCGGTAAAAATGTGTCGCGGACGTCTCTTATATCGCCCAGCGTTGGGTACGGGTTCGTAGTTTGCGGCGTATACCACTAACGGACTGGGATAATTCGCGGCTCGCTCGAAATAACTACTCGTAAGTGATTTTATATATGCCCAAATGGACGGCATCTCGAGGTCCCTGTGGAGATCCGCATTCCGGACGTAATTTGGGGCACCAGTGATTTTACGCAGAACCCGGTTCTGCAGAGTCTGTAAATCTTTAAAAATTTTCGCGTGAGCAAAGACCGGACAACTATACGTCATTATCGGATGGATACAATTCTTATATAATGTACAATAAATTTAATTTTGGCTGGGTTTATATTCACAATTTTATCCTTACAATTATTATACATTGCATGCCTTACTTGGGGCATGTTCATCTATACCTTTCCTTTTCTCCTAACACATTTTACTTCATATTCTAAGCGAGGGTTCTCTAGGATATTTATTTACGTAATAATAATAGTAAAAGCGGTTATTTTCAAAATTATGTTACATATGTGAAACCTAAACATATATTAATAATTATAAAATATAACATTACACGTAAAGAACATTAACTAGAGAAAAAGTAAATACATAAACACTACAGCTCATCTGTTCATAATACATAAAGACATATTTACATAGAGAGAAATATGATAGTTCACCTGTCCCTAACAAGTTGAGTATTTGAGATTTTATAATGATTGGGGAAACATTAGCTTCCTCCTTTTATTCATATCACTTCTATTTGTCCAATAGTTCGGTGAAGCTGTGAAGACCATTCCAGGTTAACAGCATTTTCTATTTAAAAAAAATGTATTTGTCTAGTACAAGTTGGCTAGCAATGTCTAGTATGATGGTTATATAGTAATCCCCTTAAAATAAATGTGAAATAAGAGCAAGGTTCAATAAATGCCATGGCTGTTGATTTCAACAACAAGAGAATTGTGATCCAAATGGGCATCAAAGTCAACCCTGAAATTTACTTATAACAACATAAAATATTTTGTAACAACTAAAAATATCATATCTTCTTTTAACTTAGGATAATATATTGAAGCTTAAGGTCTGACATGACCAGTTTGAATATATGAATTATTATTAAATACCTATTAAAACTGTAACATCATGGAAAAGTTTTTCAGAATAATAAGATAAGAGCTTACAGCTTTAGAACTAGGAAAGCTATACATCTCTTCCCTATAATAACTTTTATTCAAACATATTCATTATTGCATAATACTTGTTCTTTTACTCATTAAGATAATATTAACTGGACAGTAGACCGGTGAAGAATTTGCTATAATCAAATTAAATAAATTTCAGTGCTTTTCTAGCTAAATTGTATAATACTAAGGTGGATGCTACTTTGCACTTCCGCCTGGAACTAATAGACCACTATTACATCTAACTACATTAAATTAAATTGTATAATGTAAAAAAGTTAATACATACTCCCTGTGCTAACAGGCTTAGGAACTGCAATGGTTGTTAAGGGATTTTTCTTCTGTATGGAAAATGCTCTGAGTCTTTTCTTCGCATTTTCTACACCCTTAGCTGTTGAAGTAATCTTCGGAGACATAGTTGGTGATGTTGATGCAGAAGTTGATACTGGTAGCTTGATCTATAAAAATATGTTACCACTTTGTATGATATAAATTGGAATCACATTATAATTCTTCTAATTTGTACTTCCATCACAATTTGATAATAAGTTTGTTACATTTATAAGGCAAGAACATCTTTACAGACTTTTATGATCTTTTATTTATCTCTGTCCCATATACCTGAATAAATATTAAAACAACCAAAATATTCACAAAAAAGAAATTCATTAAATTTCATTTTCATATAAATTTTGTATGGAACAGCTTTTTTTGTATTTGTTCAGTATTTTGGTCATTTTTTGCCCTTTTTTTTCTCGAACTGACCACACTATCCACCTAACAATGTCTTAACAGCTTCACTGGGCTATGTTTTCTCCTGTTGTTTATACACTAATAATAGTTTCTGGCTGTGTAAATTGTTATTGTGTTTGTGTACAAACATGCTACTACTTATTACTTCATTGATAGAATAATAAAAAAACATAAACAAATAAAAAAAAAATGAAAATATCAGTTACTGCTGTCATCAATCTTTTTGGTCACTCTGAATACAGCCTTAATACTTTAAACACCATAGGATAAACATGAAAAATTACATGAAAACTATTTTTTTTCGAAATGACTACGCTATTGACCCAGCAAGGTCTTAACAGCTTCACCGGACTACTAAGGCGAGCGCTTAAGGCACTCAGCCGATTTTATTTTGGCAACCAGCTCAAGGGTGCACGGCACACCTCGGCTTGGCTGTTGCCTGTTGCATCCAAAATCGCGACCTATCCCAGCTAACCTAGCTAACTATTCATATATGTATGAGTTGTTGAAACATATATGTGTACCAAGCATACACGCCTCAACAACTCTTCCATATATTTATTATCGGAAAATTGAGAGTTTTTCAGTTCGATAAGGGGAAAAAAGTAAACCCTTCCACTTTCATGTGTAAGCGTGTAGGCGTGCACGTATGTGGGGGCGATCGTGTAATGTTGTAGCAGTGATGTATATTTGTGTGTCACCATATCGCGCAAGCAACGCACTCAAGGGCTCCCTACCGAGGGATCGAACCTAGGCTTCAGCCGCTGCCGTGGGAAGCCTAAACGGGTGTGCGGGAGCAAAATTAACCCCCAGACCACGGCGGCGCCATCTGTGGTTACGCGGGCGTGGGCGTGAACACTCTCTGTTTCGAGGGACAGGCTGGTACTGATCGTTCGCTGACGTGATTGAATCAGGAGGGTCGGTAAATATGTGTCGCGGACGTCTTTTACAACACGCAGCGTTAGGTATGGGTTCATATGCACCAAAATTATTTGTTATAAAAATCTGACAAATCATTGCAGACTTATAAGGAAATGCTATTTGAGGTCACCGATAACCCCCATGGTGCAATAAAGAAGTCTGATCAGGTCACTAGTGTCCCCCATCATGCTTAACGTGTTAAGTTTAGCTTGAGCATAACACAATTGAGATTTTAATATATACAGTAGTTAAAATATTGTTCGAGAAATCTAGATTTAGCATTTATTTATCCTTAAATAGTTTCTGTTTTTTTTAACTTTATTCTTGGCAACCAATCTTTCAGATTATTACTGCCATTGTCATATAGTTAACAATATTATAAGCATCCTGTGATTATGTCAACATTCTAACAAAATAGCAGCTCCCTTGTTAGAACCTTCCAGAGAGTTTATTTGGCATCTCAGAATTTCATGCTCCGTGGTATTATTTTCCATTCACTTCACTTTTGCATAATAAACTAACTATATTACTTAAAACACCACCAAGTTTACATAATACAGAGGCAAATAACACAAGATTATGAATTATGAATAAAATATAATATATAAAATCCACTACATGACAGACTAAAATCACCAAATACTCTATTTCTGTGCTATACATATGATAAATTTTTATACCCAAATTTGTGATCTGCTCATCATTATTTAAAACTGTCAAGAAGGTTGGCGAAGATTGTAAACATACTTTTTACATTATTTCTGATCAAACAACTTTATTACACACAATGTTCCCAAGTTTATGCTGCTATTGTGATTATTTTTCATAAGTAATCACCAAAATACTATTCTGATTCTGAAAATTGTTTCATATATAGGAAGTTGGTTAATTCATTTTGTAAGCTACATTTCTTTTTGTAATTAACACCTGCATAATTTAAGGTTGTTAATAGAAAATATAATATCAGGGTATTGTTCACCTTGTCAAAACTAAATATTCCGCTAACAGTCCCAACAGACGCCGGGCTACCGGAATCTTGGGATTCCGTACCCAGTTTTCGGTCTCCAACATCCATGTTTTACGAATAAAGTGTTTTCCTATTTGTATATTTTGTTTCAGGGTCACACATAACGTTATATTTGTTTTAAGAAATGTCTAAATAACACTAGTATATATCATAACTTAAACTATTACTTAGTAATTAAATTATAAGACTAGCTAATTCAATAAAAATAATATTTAGAAAAATGTTCACTGTCTAAAACGCAATCTAGAGCCATAACAAATATATCACAAAATACATCGTATGTACATAATTGGTATTAGGGATGCCCCAATACCATCATTTATTGGAAAACTCATTTAGAGAATAAATATCGATTATTTTAATGGATATTAAAAACAGAATCGGACTATACCACTATAAAATCTCGATTGGATTTTTCCTATTAAATATTAAAAATGAAGCTATAAAATAATTTATAATTTGTTCGACGTACCCAATGACATATTTTTTGGCTTAATTAATCATGAACACGATAGATGGCTCATAGAGGTCATAACCTCAATTGCTTTCATTCATTCTTAACAAATAATACTTTGTTTACCTGCAGGATAGTTATTGCCACTATTTTAAGATTACAATTTACAGATTTTTAAAATACTTGTAAGTTATTACTTTAGTACTTGGAATCCATTTTTAATAAGGAAAATATTACCGATTATATTATATGTTATAATTATATCATGTCATGTCATGTCATATATCATGTCATATTATCATGATAATAATAATAAATTTGTTTTGTGAAACTAATTTTTTATTATTATTATCTACTATTATCAAATCATAGGGATTAAGGAATAGAAATATGTTTTATTAATGTTTTCTATTTCCGTTTTTATAATATTTTATGGTTCTCTAGGTATATGCTATTAAAGTGTACTGATAGTTTTAAAAATGCGTTTGTCAATACTGTCTACACTATGTTTGAGTTTTGTAATGGTGCGTCGTGGCTCCGGTGAAGCTGTAAAGGCCAATAGCGTAGTAAGTTCGAAAAAAAAAAGTTTGTCGTGGCTTACTGCAAATAACAAAATGGACGTTTTTTACATCAAGCAGTAAGAACTATGAAACTGCATAAGTTTCATTTTTGTATGGTTTCTTTAATCAAAAAATGTTAAATTTAAAACATCCTTTCACCCGCTATTCGATTTTACATAATTATATGATTTTTTTTGGTATGGACGATGCAACATTGTTCACTATGTTATATTTTTTATACAAATAAAAGCTCAAAGAAAGTAAGACATTGATTTTTATATCATTAATTTTCTTGAATGCGATTAATTCGGTAATCTCTCTCACTGACGTAGTAATTGTTTTACATATCGATCTTTTTTCGAAGAATGGCATGCCTTATCGCTATCATAGATATATGTTTATTTTTTACATGTTTTATTCTTACTGAAGGCAGAAAAGCTTGGTTTACACAGGTTATATTTTTACAGGAAGTAATGAAACCAATAATGCAGCTTTTAATATATATTTTTATGACGATTTTGACGTTTTGAAAAAATGAAATTGATAAACAACATCTAGAAATAGTTGATATGTTACAAAATTATACTATTTAATCCTACAACAATATTTCGATTCAAAATTGTGATTCGATTTGGTTATTGCTGGTTGTAATGCCATTTTTTTTCTCGAACTGACTACACTATTGGCCTTGCAAGGCCTTTACAGCTTCACCAGATTACATTAATGCCATATCATTTTAGAATATTCGGAATTTAAAAAAAAATCTGTACCCAGATAGAAAGAGGTCTATATTGTATGAAGAAAATGGTTTATCTAGTTTGAAACCCATCATAAATAAATTAACTTCTATGAAAATATAAAGTAATAAAATACAATTATTTTAATCGTATTCTAACCTAAACCTATTAATTTGATGCGCCCTTTTCTTCAAATTCTAATTCGAAATCGGATTGTAAATTAGATATATCGAAAATCTCGAACTCTCGAATTGCGATCGGTCTAGGGCAGGGCTTCTTAAACTTTTATCATTCACGATCCCATTTATGATTGCGAGTTTCTTGACGACCCCATACAAATATAAAAGAAAAATAAATTAATATTTTTTGATGATTTATTTATTAGGTAACAATATACATATGAAAATATATAGGTTTAGAATTCGTTTTGAAACCTTCAAGCTCAAAATCTTCAACATTCAAATCTCCCGCGACCGCAGAATTTTGCTAGGCGACCCCATGTGGGGTCGCGACCCATAGTTTAAAAAGCCCTGGTCTAGGGCCTTTGATTACGATGATTAAGTCCGGTACATTCTTAAATTAAACCACTATGGTATTTGTGTGTTTTCTCTCCACTTTCATCTCTTACCACTTTTTCGAAAATTTTGCCCGCTTATTGATTAGTAATAAGAGTTATTTTAATTTGATCATTGTTAGCTGTATAAATTGTGCCGAAAATGGTATGAGGTCTGTTTAATAAAATAATTTAATATAATTATTATTTTGTGCGTACATTTTATCTGACAAAGTGTACAAAACGGTGCAGTGACGTCGATACTGAATGATTCGAGTTATTCTTTAATGAAACATCAACACTTCTAGATCTCGGCTTGCCTTGATTATACCGCACCACATGAACCCCCGTGTAAAGACGGTCCTGAAAATAACAATCATGTCGAATACGCAAACGTAGTATGAAACTGATACTATAGTCGTCACTTGTATTACTTAAATTGAATCTATTCTAGCCAAGTTTTAGTTAATTCATGACTTTGGTAATACAAGCATTAGTATTCTTGTTTTTGTATTTTTACTGTATTTCACCTAAGTATAATATAGTTATATACTAATATTATAAGGAGGTAAAGTTTGTGACATTGTGGCGTTGTAGGGGATAAGCTCAGGAACTACTGGTCCGATTTCAAAAATTGTTTTAGTGTTATATAACTCATTTATCGAGAAAGGTTATAGGTTATATATCACCACGCTAAGATCAATAGGAGCGGAGCATCAATGAAATATATTTCAAAATCGTGATTTTTTCTTCGTCTTGAGAACTTCCGCTGTGTGTTAGCGTTAGCCCAAAGTAACTATTGTTGCGCGGACGAAGTCGCGGGCATTAATTGAACTCAGCGATTTTATTCGTATTAAATTGGCATTACCTCATGTTTATTGTTTAAGGCAGTACTTCAATTTTCCTTAGGATCGCACCATGAAATTTTATGGCTAGAATTTTAACTGATTTTACGCCCATCTAGTGTAGTTAATAAAAATAATATCAACAAATCATGGGAACTAACACAACAACAAATATAGTTCCTCTACTCGACACTAGATGACTAAGTTCAAGAATGTTCTCGAAAGTTATGATTCGATAGAAATATCAGTCGTCATCTAGTGCCATCTAGAAAATATTCTAAGCTGTGTGGCGCCGGCAGAGTAGAATAGCACCACCCCATATCTTCCCGTGGGTATCGTAAAAGGCGATTAAGGGAGTGTGAGATAGTACTGACCCCTTGTATTTTCTCACCGGAATACTGCACCATTTGTCCGAGTCCTTCTCTGGTCGTAACGGTCCCCGTTCCACTGGGTCCAGAAGAACAAGGACGAGTATGTGCACCTGTGTTTGCGCGTACACTTGTGCACCTTAATATATCCTGCGCATCTGACCGCTTCTACTACTGGACTCCGGGTACGCAAAAGTCCTGTGGCGATAGGTAAAGGTAGAGAGGTCTAGCCTGATGCAAGCTAGACTTTGTCTGATACCTGCACACAGGCGGTCCCGGGGGTGTGAGTACACGCCGTGGTCGCTTCCGCGCTGCAAATTTGGGGCGACGGCGCGGACTCGGCAGCACTCGGGATGACAAAGCAGCCCTGTTTAGGGAGGCACTGCTTTCCCCGCTCAGCCGGGGAGGGGGCTAGAAAAGGTGCCCTAAAAAAAATGCTCGTCCCAACTTGTCAGATGGTAGTAACCGCGGCTATCATCGCATCATCCAAATCGTGGTCGACGTCGCAAGTATAATTTTAAAAGAACACCTGTTATGACGTTCAGTGCGTGGAACGTGCGAACGCTTCTCGATCGAGATGGCAATGCCTGCCCTGAACGTAAAACCGCCATAGTAGCTCGGGAACTTCATCGCTATAACGTGGATGTGGCTGCTCTCAGCGAAACACATCTTCCCGATGAAGGAGAGCTGGTGGAAGTAGGTGGTGGCTACACTTTCTTCTGGAAAGGTACCGCTACCTCCGAAACTCGACGATCAGGTATCGGTTTCGCCATCAAAAATCACTTAGTAAAGCGTTTGGAGGAGTACCCTGTACACATCTCGGACCGTGTTACCACACTGCGCCTTCACCTGGACAAAGACAACTACCTTAATGTCATCAGTGTCTATGCTCCAACGCTAGACAAGTCTGATGACATCAAGGATAAGTTCTATGAGGATGTGGCTTATTGCCTCGATAGCATAAACGCCAGAGAGCAGATTTTATTGCTAGGCGATTTCAATGCCAGGGTTGGTCGGGACTATGAGGCTTGGCCTGGAGTTCTGGGTAGACATGGAGTTGGCAACATGAACAGCAATGGTCAGTTGCTGCTCAGTCTTTGTGCTCAATACGGTCTGGCAATTACGAACACTATGTTTAGACTTGCCGCCAAGTACAAAACAACATGGATGCACCCAAGATCCAAGCATTGGCATTTGATTGACTATGCAATCGTAAAGCAAAATGACTTCAGCCAAGTGCAAGTCACCCGCGTAATGCGTGGTGCGCATTGTTGGTCTGATCACAGACTTATTGTCACTAAGCTGCGAATCCGCCTCCGTCACCCGCGTAGATTTCCTATAAAAAAGCTTGCGTCTTTGAACGTTGATAAGCTAAATGATCTCGCGGTTAGGGTGAACTATGCTGAAGCTCTGTCTAAAAACCTGTTGCCAGCTAATGAGCTAGGTGATGTTGTTGCTGCCTGGCAAACTTTGTCATCTCATATCATGGATACCGCTTCAACTGCACTAGGTAAAAAAATCCGTCGCAACGAAGACTGGTTTGATGGAAATGATGAAGTACTGCGGGCAGCATTCGACAGACACCGAGAACTCCTGCGACAGCACAAAAGACGAAGTGGAAGCGTTGCGGTCATAAAAGCTAGTGACCTCGAATTGCGCAAGCTGTCTCGAAATATGAAAGATAAGTGGTGGCAGGACAAAGCTAGACACATGCAATGGCTCAATGATACAAACCAGCTGGGAGAGTTCTACAGTGAGGTACGTAAGCTGATTGGTACAACTTACCATGCAAGGGTGCCTTTAAGGTCTCTAGACGGTAGTCACCTGTTGACGAGCAAGGAGGATGTACTAAAGCGCTGGGCTGAGCACTTCAATACTCTGCTGAATGTGGATCGATCAGCTGATCTACAAAGCATCAGTTTAATGCCTCAGCTCCCTTTTGCATTTGAGCTGGATGAGTCTCTATCGCATGACGAGGTTGCTACTGCCATCAGACAGCAACAAAACAAACGGGCGGTTGGCATTGACCTTATACCGGGAGAGCTGATAAAATACGGAGGAGAGGAGTTGCACATATATGTGTGGGAACTATTTGTTCGCATGTGGGAGGAGGAGCGCGTTCCGGATACATTTAAAGTATCGCGCATAAGTGCTCTCTACAAGAACAAAGGTGACCGTTCGGACTGCAACTCATATCGCGGTATTTCGATCCTTACAGCCCCCGGAAAGGTCTTTGCGAGAGTTCTCTTAAACCGCCTAAAGAACTTGTCCGAAAAGATTCTGCCAAAAACCCAGTTTGGCTTCCGACCGGATCGAGGCACATGTGAAGCTATATTCTCTGTGCGTCAACTGCAAGAAAAGAGCAGAGAACAGGATCGTCAGCTGTACCTTTGCTTTGTTGACCTGGAGAAGGCTTTCGATAGCGTGCCTCGGGAAGCTCTATGGTTGGTGCTAGGTAAGCTCGGGTGCACAGAAAAGTTTGTGAGACTTCTCAGACTCCTGCATGATAACATGCAAAGCTGCATTGCCGTAGACGGTGAACAGACAGACTTCTTCCCCGTTACCTGTGGGGTGAAGCAAGGATGCGTCTTAGCACCTACTCTGTTCGCCTTATACTTAGCGGTAGTAGTAAGAGAAGTCTTAGAAACTGTTTCTCAAGGAGTTCGCATCCGCTTCCGCACAGACGGCAGTCTTTTCAACTTGGCTAGACTTAAGGCTCGCACTAAAGTCTCATACGCCTTGATCACTGAGATCATGTATGCTGATGACTTGTGCTTCGTAGCAGAATCCCCAGACGGCCTGCAGCAGCTGATGTCCGCATTCCACCAAGCCTGTCGTAAGTTTGGCCTGAAGATCAGTGTCAATAAGACGGAGGTGATGTCCCTGGACATACACGGTCACGAGACACTGACCATAAAACTTGGTGAGGATGTCCTGAAGCAGGTGGATAAATTTCGCTATCTGGGGAACACTGTAACATCTAAGTGTGACCTTGATGCTGAGATCAATAGCAGGGTGGGTGCTGCAGCTGTGGCATTTGGTAAGCTATGTTCCAAGGTCTTCTGCTCGCATGATCTTAAGCTAGCCACGAAAATATCTGTTTACATGGCAATCGTGCTGCCAAACCTCCTATATTCCTCTGAGACGTGGTGTGTATACCGCCGCCACATTCGCACTCTGGATCGCTTCCACCTTAAATGCCTTCGTACCATCATGAAGATCAGATGGTCCGACAAAGTGCGAAATACTGAAGTTTTGCGACGAGCCAATGTTGGTGGCATTGAAGCTTATTTAATGCGTCGACAGCTTCGGTGGTGCGGTCATGTATCTCGTATGACGGAGGAGAGAGTGGCGAAGCGCATCTTCTATTCTGAACTGGTGGAGGGCAAGCGGAATCCCGGTGGTCCCCTCCTCCGGTACAAGGATGTCCAAAAGCGTCATATGAAGAGATGCAATATAGAGCCCTCTTGTTGGGAAAGTTTGGCAGCACAACGGCCAGAATGGCGCAGGATGGTAAACAGCCAAGTACGCGAGTTCGAGGCTCAGCGTAAAGCTGACCTTGATACCAAACGCGACCAGTTAAAGGCTCGCCCTCCTGCTGCCATAACATATCATTTTGAGAACGGCGTACTTACGTGTCCTCAATGTTCACGAAGTTTCGCCACGAAGATAGGCTACATAAGCCATCTTCGAGCACACCAGCGCCGCTTATAAGTTTAGGGGTCAAAGTGGTCGCCATGGCCGAAACCGGTCGGACCAAATCATCATTCTATGCAGCAGAGTTCAAGTCGTGGTCCGCTTAAATAGTGTATCAACATAAATTATTAAAAACGCAATAACATTTAATGGTTAACTTTTGGTTACGACATATTATGAATTTGTGCTCTCTTTTTACAAGGAACGGATTTTACATTATATGATTAACATAAAGAATATATGGTTTATTTGTTTGGTATAAGTTATATCCGATATTACTAATTGCGATTCTAAGAGATATTGCACTGGTAGGGATCTCTGTTACATAAGTTACTCTGTTCTAACCATATAATTCTAATATAAGATGTAACAGAATGACCGGACTACAGATGCAGATTTGGGAATACTTCGAACCAAACTATTAAATTAAGACTATTAGAGTTTTTTTAAGTTATACTTCTTTTGGCGTGTTAGGGAAAAATGATTGAGAGTAAATTTTTACGTTGCGCGCGCACACCGTCACGAAAAACCGACACCCTGAAGTTATTAGGATGCGCGCGCAAACCGTCATGAAAAACCGACACCCAACAATTTGTTTCTTTGTATTTGATGTATGTATTTCTTTGTATTAAACCTTTAATTTGATAAATACATTTTTTCTATTGTTATGGTCGTGTTTCTACAAACGTAGAGTAAGGCGAAAGATAAAACTTTGCAAATATTTTTATCTTGTTATGTCAAAGAAGTATAACTTATAACGTATGCACACACACACTTTTTTAAAAGATAATGAGGACCTAGTTATAAATCCTAACATTCTCAAGCGCTACTGAATATATTAAGGTGACCGTCTCTAAACGATTCTTTATCATCAAATACGACGTATAAATCTTTCACCGAAGATTTTCTTGCCAATAATTCTTTGTCAATAAATAATGTATTAACTAACATTTACAATGTTAAGGTACATAAAGTTATCAATATACCAACGAAATATAGTGTCAAGATCTCGTTGTAAAAAGATGCAATCAGAAGCGCAATTAATAGTTTTAAATACTTGATATCTTCAATATAAAACATAGAAACATTAAAAAAACCTGAATAGCTGAGTCATTACTAAAATTAGGAAGAATTAAAATTTACTACATTGCTAAAATAACGGGTTCAGGTATTCTGGCCTGCCAAACTTAATAAGAAATGTTAACAAAGTAAAATTTCTAATAACCTCAAGTTGACTTCTATTATTTAAATAGGACTGTAATAAGCAATATAAATTACCATGTATGCCAAAAAGAGCTAGTTTTTGATAATTCTATCATGGTTTGCTTTATTAAAGTATTTTTTTTTTAAATCGATGTAAATTAAGTATATTTAGCAATGTCTAGTAAATGTTATTATCACTATATAATAACTTTTTTTTCGAAATGTCTACGCTATTGACCCAGCAAGGTCTTAACAGCTTCACCGGACTACACTATATAATAACACTTATTTGTTTATGTCATTTTATCAGAACTACTTGAACGTGATGATATAATAACTTTTTGAATGAAGTTAGTAACTAGTGAATTGACTCTTGTATTTCATTAACTTATGTTAATATTTAATTAAAATAAAATTACTGTATGTTATCTATATCTTAAGTGCTTGACATGTAGTTTACTGAAATCTTAAAATAGTCATATCTTCGTTTAACCTTTCTGAGGTTATGTATAAAATATATTAGATGTTTCCTGAAACAAACACAGTTTTTTTTAACAGAATTCATATTTATAATATTAAGAACAGCATAAAGGTACGTTACAGTGGATGAATAAAATATAATAGGCAAGATTTAACAATAAAATCACAAATTGTTAGCATCAATGATCATTTATGTGGCATGTACTTTAAATTATATATAATAATGAATATATATAAAATAATAATAGCTCTTTCAGGAGTGGCATTTTAATATTCATACTATTAAAATATGCGTTATTTTTTCAATTAACTATAAAATCAATTTGCTTTAAAGCTCTATTATCTGTACTATATTATTTTATAATATTATTATATATTATCTCTATAGTAAATACAAATCTAGCCAGTTTGATATTGTTTTATTTTGTATTGGTAATAAATTTAATTAATTTAGTTATAATATGGTATAGAGTTTAAGTATGTTTATGGCATGTATAGAATACCAGTTTCTCCAATATTCAACGGAATATATCCACAACATTACAATAAAGTACTATATTTATTTATTAATAAATTATACCATTAATATTAATTTGACTTGACCTTATTCGAAGCTTATTTATGACATAGGCACTTCCGTTTCCCGCCAGCATGCCCACTTTTGACAGTAAATATCACTAACTTCCGGTCAAATACCTTACTTGTGTCTCGCCCCACCATCGCAGAGAGGTGTGTTTAGAGCGACACCATCTTGTAACTTCATTGGCGTCTTGTTCCCCACCGAGAACAAACGTGCAAGTAAAACTTGCACAAAAGTGAAAAATATTTGCAGAAAATATTTTATTTTTTACTTTTATGTGTATATAAAAGAAAGTAATAGTGTGATTAATATTTCCAGAAAATATTGTATTTCTACTTTTCAAGTATATGACAAGGTGTTAATATGTTCCTGAAAGGATTGGTAAAAAGTATTGTACGTGCCGCGTAAGTAGCTACTTACGTATTAACCTATTGTTTTTACTGAGGAACAATATAACGATACCTTTCGTTGAAAAACGATCACGTGAGTAAAAGTTACGTCTGTTTTAAGAACTGACTATTTTATTTAGTGTTAATAGCAGTTTTTATGCTTGCCCCGTTCGAATGTATTTTTAATTTCCGGTCATTTTATTCCATTTCATTCCGGTAATTTATAAAATATTATTATCGTTTTTATTTCCTAAATCTAGGGAGATTAGAATATATTTTGCTATACCGGTTGTTTATATATATATATATTGTTATATATTTTTCGAATGTGGAAATTCGTGGTGTTAATGCAAATTTCATTAATTGTAGTTAATGTAATGTAGTTACCTCGAGAGGTACTGAAAATGACCTTCCCCTAAATTAAAAA